>JADDOH010009412.1:0-151857 GCA_016648135.1 Agrypnia vestita
AAGGGCGACCTGTACACACTAACACAACACACAACGAAATAATATGCGTCGTACACACGGCGTACAAATACTAACTCGATTGTCTTTCTTAAATGAAAAGAGATCTACATCATATGTTTTTTTAAATTTTTATAATTATTTAATTTTATTGACAATGTATAAATATTTTACGAAAATTTTGAAAATAAAATGATTAAAATACACATTTGATGATAATTAACTTGTAAAGAATGTTCAAAATAATATTATGAGTGTCGCAAATCAATAAATACAATTTAAAAATGTGTTAGATGACGCTGAGACATATCTCCAGCGAAAATACAAGAATTGAATTTCTACAGTCAAAGGGTTTGTATAAACCATCCGTTTTTATTCGCTTTCTTTTAACTCGTGCCGTCTGATTGCTTGCTTGTCTGATGAAAAAACTTTGGATCGATTTTTAATCCTTTTCCCATGATCCAAACGAGCTGAAACTTTGCAGACAGACTCGTGGCGACGATAAAAATGATCTAACAAATTTTCCTTTAAAAAATTAATAATTATAGTATAATTTTGGACTTTTCGAATTTTTTTTTTACCCCCTTTTGTAGCGTCGCCCGACTCGAGCCCAAAGCGTGGGGTAAGCGCCAAACCTACGTTTCAACTAGTAAATGAGAAAGGGAGTATAATAAAAATTTGGTTTTTATGGGTTAGTTTTTTTTCAATACCGAACGATATAGATCATTAATCAATCATAACCTTAAAAATGGTCTTGTATTGGGTATCGGTGCTTTTAATTGGTAAGTTTTCATATAAAACAATTTTCCGGGGTGTTGCTGTAACGCTCACAAAGTGCATTGATATTAGTGCGTTTCATCCCCGCATTACGGCGCTATATTAAAGTGGTGGCTTAATTTGAATATTTGGTCAATTGAAACAAATAATAATAATTGGTCCTGTATTTGAGTAATGGATTATTTCTGCTCCCAACATTTTGGATTTTGCTTTATTCGTGAAGTGTATGGATTTGGCTGCCACTACACGCACTCATTACAACTACGCCATACTACATGCATAAATTTATCATTTCATTGAAGTCGTTAGATATTAATACAATTAAAAAATATTTATATTACAATTTTAAATATAAATAATTGCAAAGGTTCATAACTTTATATGATGGATCGTAACATAAGACAATTTTATCTCAATAATAATAATTTCGTCGTCTGTCTGTCTGTGTGTAACTTCCTGCAACGTTGGTAACTTGTTTTATAAAAACTTTTTTCCTTTTTTTCTTTTTTTTTTAAAATAAATATATCGTTACTTATTCTTTAGGAACTGACATGTAAAAGTACGGTCATTTTGATCGGTAACAGTTAGTTAATAAATAAAGTAAATGGTGTGGTGGTTATGAATCTTGCCTAGTGATCTATTGGTCCCTTGGATTGAGTCTCAAACCATCGACCACTGGATCACCAGGCGCTTTTTTTAACCACCAGTTAAACAAGAACGTAAAGATTATTTTTTATTTTTCATTTATTGATTTTCTTACAGCCATATAATTAATAAATCTTGAAAAAAAAAAACAATTATTGATGTACAGAGCCTTGAGCCAATTACATTACAATTACAATTACAAGAAAATACATATGTACAAGAATATTTATTATACCAGGATCGATAAAAAAAAGAAAAAATAATATGTCAAATAGTGAGTTTGTGTGAATGTGTGTATTTGTGTGTTTTTATGTGTCTGTGTGTGCATGCGTTTTTATGTGTTCATGTGTGTGTTCACATGTGTGGGAAGAAAAATGTCATCGCGCGAGTTTATACGTAAGGGATTTTGTAAACTGTTCAAAACATAAATATGAAATATCGAGATCTGCAAAGGCCGTGTCATAGGTATCTAAAACTCTGTTAATAATACAGTTTTTACCGTACTGTTGTTGTAATAATGTATGATACATTATTATCAGAAACACAAGAGCGCCTATACTATACAATTGTATCAATAATAATACCAAAGCTAAACATAACTCGCCATTCTGCAGAATTTAGAGACTTGGTAATATATACAGGAGTGTAGAAATTTTTAATCTAAGTCTTCTTTTTTATATATTTTTATATTTATTTCTTAAGTTAAGTTAGTTAATATGACGTCCGCGCATATTAACTAGTATTTTACATTTTATATTTTAAAATCTATTTTTAATATATTATCCATTATAACTTACATATTTACATTTACATATCCTATAATATCGAGGGTAGATAGCAAAAGGGCATGAGTGATTATTTCGAACCTTACAAGAGAGCATAAGAAAGTTCTGTGAATCCCATTTTGCCAATGTTTCTTTTATTATTAAATAATTTCCGTTATTTGTTTACCCAAAATCACATGGAAATCGTTTAACAATAAAAGAAGCATTGACAAAATTAGATTGACAGAACTTTTCTTAGCTCTCTTGTAAAGTTAGAAATAATCACTAATGCCCTTTTGGTTTTCTACCCTCGATATAATACAATCTATAATATAATCTAATCTATAATCTAAAGTACAATTTAAAATAAACAATACGTATATAATAATGTATCAATAATACATATCATATTAATCTAATTTTATTAATGCAGCTGCGCATGATTCCATACAATTATAATTCTGTTTTTTTTAAAAATTATTTATTAACGAATTTTTTTCCTTTTTATTCTAAAAATTATTTATTTATTTATTTTAATTTAATTTATTGCTTGTAATCTTTATCAATAAAATAAACGCCTAATTTTTTTATTGTAAGATGATTTATACCGTATATAAATAAATAAATAAATAATTAATATAACTCGCAATTCTACAGAATTTAGAGATTTGGCAATGAATACAGTAGTGTAGAAATTTTTGATTATCGATTTTTGATTTTCAATTTGTTAGTATATAATTGTATCCTGACGAAGGGGCCACAGGCTCTGAAACATGTTGATATTTTTCAATACATAAGTGGTGAAAACAAATTCATTTTTACTAATTATAAAAAAAAATAATGGGGTATTTATTTGTGTTAGTTATACTGCAAGACTAATCCTTTATTGGGTAATTTTAAATATTAACTACTGGCCGCGATGTGACCATCACCGAAATTATTCCAGGGAACCAACCTACTTGCGTTAATTTCTTCTTTATTCGTTTCGTTTTACGATCCGGTTCTCACAGAAATACCAATATCTAACACATGCAGCCTTTAAATTGATAAATAAACTTCCTCGTTAGATATTAATTGGTAGCGACGCTAATAATCCATTGTTTGTTATAAATTAAACAATTTTAATATGCTCGGGCGCCATGGAGACGATTGCCAGGAAATATTTATCACCGAGCACGTGGTCCTGTGTTTGTATATTAATTGAAAGCTTAATCAATTCAGTCGTTCATATAACACGTCCGCGATGCTGTAGGGAAATGCGCAGAAAATAACACCGATTCACTTTGATAAATAAAATATAGAAAATACATTTTGCCACGAGAGTCAACAACAATGGTAACTGAATTTAATCAACTGAACTATATCGAAGAAACCATAAAACAATAGAAATATAGAGGAACAGGTCGAACATTCGCGAGACCAACATTTATGTATAAAAGCGACTACAGGCGCGCGCGGACTGAGTTGTTTATTGTGACATTTTGGCGATCCCATGGAAACCAGCGGTGATTCAGTGTGGCTGGCGAGCCAAATACCATAGACAATAATAATTAAGAAGAGTAATTAACAGACGTTTAGAAATAAGGGCGACAACTTACATTCGAGTTGACGTGAATTAGTCCGAACCTGTGTGGAACATTCTAGTAGCAATTAGTGTGAATTTAAGAAGGGTGCTCTGATTAAATTAGTGTCAAGTGACTTTATGCAATAAATATATTTTTAAATTGTTTTTAGTGTTTTATCACATTTGTATATATTAGGTCCTTACATATGAAATTGGCGTTTAGTATGGGAGGAACATAAAGCCGATTTTTTTTTATTATAATATATTTATTTAATCAAAGTATGTACCATTGCTATCTGTGCACTTTTGCCATCTCATAGGTAGTTCATCGATCCCTTTACTAAAAAACCATTCGGACGGGAATCAATAAAATCTTTGAAGGCGGTTTGGACTGCCCCATCGGAGTTGAATTTTTTCCTTTGCAAGAAGTTATCCAAATTTTGAAAAAAATGGTAATCTGTTGGGGCAAGGTCCGGAGAGTACGGTGGATGTCTTAGACATTCCAATTGAAGCTCCTCTAATTTGGTAGCCGTCTGTTGTGCAGCAGTGGCCTAGAGCGATTAACCAGCCTCGGTTGTTTAGCAGCTAGCTTTTCCATCATGGTTTGCAGTTGCTGACAATAGACATCTGCCGTAATCGTCTGGCCAGATTTAAGAAAGCTGTAGTGAACGACACCAGCACTAGTCCACCAAACGCTCACAAGTAACTTTTTTGGAGTCAATTTTCGCTTGGGGCATGGTTTGGCTGGTTCGGCAGGGTTCAGCCATTGCGATGAGCGCTTCCGATTATCGTACAGGATCCACTTTTCATCACAGGTAATGATTCGATTTAAAATCCCTTCATTATTGTGCCGGTTGAGTAATGCAACGCAGCAGTCAACGCGCGTTTGTTGATTTGCTTCACTCAATTCGTGAGGTACCCACCTTTCAAGCTTTTTCACCTTACCAATTTGCTTCAAGTGGATTAAAACAGTTTTATCACTAACACCGCAGCCTGCAGCTAACTCGGATGTGGTTTGCGATGGATCCGCTTCCACAATAGCCTTCAATTCTTCATTATCAACTTTGGTCTCCGGCCGTCCACGGGGCTTGTTCTGCAGGTCGAAATTTCCAGAACGAAAACGTTGGAACCAAAAACGCACTGTGTTTTCTTTTGCGGCACCGTCGCCATACACATCATTAATCCTTCGAGCCGTTTCTGCAGCACTGGTGCCACGGTGGAACTCGTACTCGTAAATAACGCGATATTTCAAGTTTTTCATTTTGTAAACTAAGTGGCGCAAAGAAAAAAACAATTGAGGAAAAAACAAATGAATTATAATTTTCAAAATACAAATACATGAGTAAATAGCTGTATAAATTTGGATTTGGAATTCCTAACCAAAGAGAAGATATTTGAGATCAAATTTGCCAGTACGGCAAAACGCCAATTTCATATGTAAGGACCTAATATTTCTATGATCCCGTGATAATATATATAAATGTGACGTCTTTGGGTAGGTACGTAAGTACACAAGTGACAGACGTATGCGCGGACGGACACACATGTGTGTGTTTTTGTGAGAGCGTATGGTGACGTATTTCCGGAGAGAATGCTTGAGGGGTTACAACACCACAGGAGCCTGAAATTTAGCAGAAATTGAGTGATTTTTTACAATTAATTCATGAAAAATATTGAAAAAATATGGTCGCGTCATGTCCACGCCCGTGGAGCTCCTCCACAGTGGCTGAGATGCAACTTTCCCCGATGTACGTTTCTCCGAGATAGAAAAAAGCGCATATATTTATTTATAAATAAAACATCTAATATAATATATTTTCCAAATCATATATAGCATATATGATTTGGAAAATATATTATTGGGAAAATATATTTTTTGTAAAATTGGTAGCAGTTAAATTAAACTTTTTTTTTCAGTATTTGTGACTTATTTTTTCTAAAATGCTAGACTATTATGCCAGTAATTTATATCAAATATCAAAAAATGAATTCGTTTAGATACAAGTCAAATAAAATGATTAGAACCTTACAAAAAAAATCCGGTTCTAATTTCTTTCAATGCGAATGAATTTTTGATATTGGATATAAGTTGCTTTTATGATACATCAACGTTCAACAGAAGATAACTCTGTAATATTTAAAAAAAAAAATGCCTAAATCGATGTCGCTTATCTTCTTGACTAGTCACATTTTGCCCAAAGTGCAAATAATACTTCGCATTCAAAATTGAATGAAGAAGAAGTTTTTGTTACTAGCTACGAGATATCTCGTAAAATTTAAAATAATAAAAAATCTTATTTTTGTTCGACGATTATAAATACGTTACGAAAAATAAAATTTGAAATACCTCATTGAGTACTATTGAGCAGCCAGGTGGGTAGGTAGTGGTGCGGTGTGCGGTGTGGTGTGGCGCAGGACTCGGTGGTTAAAGGTGAAGACCCTCGCAGGGCAGGCCTTGGGTTCATTAAGGTTCCGCCACGCGTGGGTCGGGACACATATAGAGCCTAAAAAGGAATCCATTGTTTCATATTTACAATCAGATGACGTCATAAATCAACAAATGCTCATGTAAAACAACCACATAAATTAAAATCATTTATCGTCAGCGATTTCGTTGTTTAGAATTTCAACAAATAGATTTAAGTTAAGAGAGTAACCACCCCGATATTTAGATTACAAGGAGATACAGCAATTTTATATTATAATTAAGAAACATTTCAGAAGGTTATGGTAATAAGTAATAAGTATTCTGAATTTTGCAATCAGATTTTTGAAACAAACCATTCTTTTGAACCAAGTGTTTAGAAATTTTACATACAATGTATACAAATAATGCCTTATCGGTAAAATAAATTGTAAATAATATTCAGAATAATATAAAGATTATCGCAAATCAATAAATACTATTTGGGAATGAGTTCCAGATTAAAATGTAAAAAGATATTAAATTATATAAAAGATAGAAATTAGAAAAAGCATTAACTTAATGAATATTTATTTTTTGATTTTTATATGTCTATACTTTCAATATAATTTGAGTACCTATACGTTGTATTTTGACGAAGGGACCATTGGCCCCGAAATATGTAGATTATGCAATAAATAGGGATTTTAAACAAAGTCTTTACTAACAATATAAGAATGTTTTAAGAACACATGTTCTGAGAAGACAACGGGTCGCACGGTTGCTATTAGCATTAAAAAAATGCAAACCAGGCGGCGAATGAGAAAGACCGATAAAGGAGGTTTTTCTTATAATACGGTCCTCATTGTTCTGAGAAGACAATTATTTGATTTTGACCACAGAGGGTTAAGATAAATTATAGAAGTCTCATAGAGACGAAGCGATTTATATGGGAAACGTTAATGGAAGTCTTTATAGGTGGCCCAGGGCTTACGACCTGTATGCGCTGGCTAAGGTGATCACCTTACACAATGTAAAAACATCTACACATAATCAAATTTTTGAAAGTTGTATATAATATGTTCTAAATTAGCTTCTTTCGCATATTTGAAAGGACAGTATACCCATGACATTGTATATATAGATTTCGTAGTTGGTAATGATACCTCTACATTTTTTTTCGAAGAATTACCAAAATTTTCAAAATACCAAATCGTTGTGACACCCAATTTTCTTCAGGTGTTATCAAAGGATTGTAACAAAGGTCACAAAAGTGGTATCTTGCACCGAATGTGTTGTGGGTTGGTAGCTGATTGGGATCCCAATAAATAAGGCCTGGCCGCTCACTGAAAGGTAGCAGACCCCCAGGGTGATGTCACAATGGATCTGACCTCAAAAAAAGAATTCAAATAATCATTCTTATAGGGTGTCTAATATTAGATTTTTTCTCTTCATTTCGGTGCAGTGTTTACTAAAAATTTCAAATTACAAATTTTTGACAATATTGATTTTTCTCTCCAATACCGCGATTTAAAACAGAATAACTTCTTTCGCCAAAAGCGAAGAGCAAAACTTCGTTTTGGAATGAAGGCTTCAATGTGCACACGTTCACCAATTTGAAGGCTTCAAAATGAACGCTTCATTTTTAGTAGGTATCGAAACATTACGCTCTTTGTCTATGTTTCGATTAAAAACATGTGTGAAGTCGAATACAATGAAGTACATAATTTGAAGTTCGAAGTGTGCAGTTTGAAGTGGGGAGTTTGATAAAAAATGTGTAAAGTGTGCAGTTAATGAAGTGCTGCAATGGAATACTTTGTTCAGAGCGGACCCATCAATATTGACATTTTTTTACACTCTAAACAAAAAAATCATTTTTGCAACGATGTGATTATTGATACAATAATCAGAGCGGTCTACTTGTGTGATTTTGTACCTTTGTACTTTCTGGTCTCGTTGAATTGTGGACGAAAACGGTTTCGTGCGTATATTAGCTGCATGTAGACTAGTTGATGATTTGTAGAAGTATTTGATGAATGTGATTTTGTTATACCTTTATGCAAGAAATGTATGGGCAGGACGTGCCTGATTTTGTGCTGACTTGAATAAGATAAAATAAAGAAACATTTTAATTAAATATAATATTTAAAACAAAAACATTACCCAATTCGTAAATTTGGCACGAAATGAAGAGTTTTTATGAAAGAGAAAGTTGAATCGTTCATAGTTTTTATTCAACGGATCGCTAAGGTGTCCTTTCCCTTAATGGTATATGACGTATGGTAAAGAAGGGTGTTCCATGAAAGAGTAGGGACATAATGTAATATGTACCTTTGCGATGTTAAGAGTTCCTACCTACGTAGAGAACGCAGACAAAAAGGGAGTCAGATCATTTTAAGGATCAATTGAATGGTTGAAGCGGTACCTACCTGGATCCTATTTGGGTCAAAGTTTTTTGAGGTAACTTTCTTTAGATGGGTGATTTCTATGAGACAGACAAAGAAGAGTAGAATCAGTTTTTGTTTGCAAATTCAGACAATGGTACAGCTAAGTACTAACAGAATTATTTAGATCTTGCATGTACGAGAAGGTTGCATAAATGATCGCGTTATTAGATTTACAAAAAAATATTAAAAAATAATTACAAATTCTTTAGGATATCTTACACACCACCAATTAACCCTTAAACTGCCATCCACATTTAATTATATTTTTTATTATAGATTTATTACAGGTATCTTGCAAAACAATATTCACAGTTTATATGAATATAACAGTCCTTAACATACAGGTATTTTAACAGGTACGTTTAAGTTTGGCATGTTAATGCGCTCGTGGCATTTTTTCTTTAAATAGTGATGCGAAATTCAAAATAAGCTACTAAACGCTTGTGCTACGAAAATAGGACAAACCTGTTAGTATCCTGGAATGGGACTCAAACCACCATCCATCAGATCACAAGGCGAGCGTCATGACCACTACACCAACAAGCTACTCAAGGGTTAAGGGGTTAACACCAGGAGTCTAAAATTTAGGTAGAAATTGGTGATTTTTCATAATATGGTGATTTATAACTAAAAAAATATAGTGGGACAAGAATAAAATTATAATTTTTTTTTTCAAATTTAAAACATGTTTTATTTTAACTTTGTACTACATACACAAGATGAGTTATTAATTAGAACTATAGTTTTGAGATTAGCAGTTCCTCTCGTCATCAGGTATAGTTTATAACTACATTATGTTTCAAAATCCATTATTATAATAGAGTAAATAATAACAAATTAGTAGCGAATTTATCTTAGTACGATTAAGAAATGTTTACTTAGGTGGCTTAATCATTGGGAAGGTTAAAAAATAATATTAAAGAAAAGAAAAGCTGTGATACCATTAGTTCTCTGCATATCCGTGCGAAGACACCAGTGACTAATCAAAATAAAAACTTTTACAATTTATTCTTATAAGGGTCTGAAACATTTTTTACCCATGGCAGGGCGGCCGGTCCCCTCTGTATAAACAATTTATACCTAATTACCATATCGAATCCCATAGATTATTGCATACAAAACCACCAGGATAATGGACAAAAATATACATAAATATTCTAGACGAAAGAGTTCGATTCTGAAAATGTCAGATCTGACATTTATGTCTCTTTGCATTATTCGATATGACGTATTCAAATTTTAAATGACATGCATTGCGATCAATATTATTTTAAACTATTATACTCACATATTTTTTGGCAAATACGAGGTAATATTTTATTTATACGGTACGAAATTCTATTAAACAAAAAAATCGATTTTGATCCATTTAAACAAGAATAATATTAAAAATCTATTTAACCATAATAATATAATAAAAAAGATTTTGGCTGGGTCATGTGGAGAGAATGTCCGAGCATCAAGCACCAAAGTCCCTGCTGAACTCAAGGCCAATAGGGCGAAGGAGCTTAGGAAGGCCAAAATTAAGATGGAGTGACAACGTCTTCAAAGACATTTCTGTCTTGGAGCTTCTTCTGAACTGGAGAGAGCTGATACAAAACTGAGGAAGACTCTTGAGGAGGCCAAGACTCACCAGGGGTTGTAGAGTCTAGAGTGAGAATATTAAAAATAAACTGCGTTGAAAATTAAGAAATTTTACTGAAATGTTGTGTTTTTTGTGTAAAAAATTAATATTTTTCGGTAATTTGTATAAAATATGTTAATTATTTTAATATCAATAATTAATATACTTTGATAATTCCATATCATTTTTACTCCCTTTATATTAACTCGTGGCGCCTGCTTGTTTGCTTGCCGGCTTGCCGTCAAAAAAAACTTTGGATCGATTTTTGACCCTTTTCCCGTGATCCAATCAAGCTGAAACTTGGCAAGTAGACTCGTGGCGACGATCAAGAAGATTTATCAAATTTTCTTTAAAAAAAAATTAATAATTATAGTATAATTTCGAATTTTTAGAAATTTTATAGGTTTTTTCAAATTGGAATCATTAGAAAAGTTTGATTAGCAACGGCGCCGGCGGCCCGATAACGTCGCGGAATATTTTCCGTCGGTTTGCATTTTAGGTACTTTACTACAAATGTCGAAAATCTAAATTGACTGACAAATGTTTTTAGAATTTAACCTTCAAAGCATAAAGTGTCTTATCAAAGCTCAAAACATCTGACATTTTAGAAATATGTTAAATTACTGTAAGTTTAGTGTTATACGTTTTAATTCGTCTTTAATTGTTGTTATATTTTACAAAGAAAGGGAATATAATAAAAATTTGGTTATTATGGGTTACTTTTTTATTAACTCCCATAGTAAAATAACACACAATATTGTGTTTTATAAATATTCACGTGTACCGGAACCGGAATCAATTCCATGCGTCTGTAAGACCTTTTTGAAATTAAAGTTATTTTGGAGACATCACAAATCGATTCCGATACCTCACACATTTATTGTCAAATCGTCATAAAAAAAAAAAAATATTTTTCTTTTGTTAAAATTAAAAGCATTGATTTATAACATGTGTGATCAAAATCTCATTCTATGAGCATAGATTAGATGTTCTTAAAAAAGGCCAATAAAAACATATCATAAGAGATAAAAAAAATTCCGGTACCGGGAATCGAACCCGAGCCTCCTGGGTGAGAGCCAGGTATCCTAGCCACTAGACCATACCGGAGATGGGCGCTGTCTCGGTAAACTCGTATAAATAGGGTAATTAATTTCACTTTTCTTTATCAATTTCACAAAAATAATTTTTACTTAATTAAAAAATTCTTTTACTATAAATAAATTTATTCCACGTCTAAAAATATTTTTAGAGATTAAGTAAATATCTCACACATAGAAAAAAATATTATCACTTATGTAGATGAATGTGTTCACATTGTAAACATATAGTTTGCTCTTCAAAATAATTAAATCTTAGTGTTTTTTTTAACACTAGCCATAATGTATAGGTACTCCATATGGCCAGACATTGCATGAAGAATTATGCATTTATTAGTTTAATATACTTCAATATTTGATACTTCATCATTATATGCACCATCTGGTAGCGTTAGTGATGGACATTAATTTATAGAGAATTACGTATTTTGATTAGAATCTGAAGAATATGTTAATAATTATGATAGGGATATTTCCACATACATATATTTTTTAATAGAGATTCGAACACTGAATAGGTGTCACATCAGTTTTCTTACTTTTTTCATATCAAAAAGCTTTTTGCAAATGGGACTAACTTGGTGGTATTCTGGAAGATCGAACCAGCTACCACTGGATCACTAGGCGAGAGTCTTAACAACTGGACCAACGAGCTACTCCCTACTAGGATCACTAACACCGGTCAGATTGCGTTCGCTCTGTTGCTAATATCACTTGAGCAAACCGTCACGAATGACCAACTCCGCGTCGCGTGAGGCCTTTGTATTTATAGATAACATCGCCTTCTAAATCCTTCGAGACTAGACGTTTTGAGAGACTTGTGGAACTTTCCGAAGATTACGTGAGACTTGTGGAACGTACTACAGTTCCGCAGTCTTGTTGTCAGTATATCATTTCGTGACAATATAATAGATTTATTTCGTCGAAATTCTAGTTAAGTACAGCTTATTTTAATGTGTTGACTGCATACTATTGTAATGTATTGACTTATGTATATTGTCACGTGTCGTGGCCGCAAAAGGAATTAATGAAAACGCTGGGATTTAATACAGGATTTATTGAATACCGATTAATTAATTAAACTAACGTACTAAGTCACTTATCACTATTAAATGTAACGCTATTCCTTAAATTAAACTATTTCGCAAATTTATCACTTGTAAATAGACACTTTATATTCGCTTTAACATTATATTCACTGTTCACTAGAATAGTCCATCAATTTCCGCACTTTTTAATTTCGCTTCGGTTTTATTTCGAGACGTAAGAACTTTCTAGAATCGCTGTCGAATTATCGCTCGCTTGGCATCACTGGATTCTCGCCGCTACCGCTCGCTTGGCCGGCCTGATCCGCCGCCCGCGGCTACCTTCGCTTGGACTATCGCTGTCAACGCGCACGGAAAAACAACTCACTCCTTACTCCCGTGTGTCGTACTTATATTCGGTAATGCTCTGATATCGAAATTCCGAGACGTTTCCCGCGTTTTCAAGACTTTTGGAGATGTTTCTCGTAAGCAGTAGATTATGCTAGGCCGTTCTGGAATCTTCGTTAGTATTGTGAACATTTCAAACTGTCACATGACACGAGTGCGTGATTCTTTTTAGCCTCGTTACAATATACAAATGGAATAATAAAATTATGAAAATGTGACATTTTCAATCGAGGTTTATAATTAAACAGCCGTCTTCTTTCAAACATTTTGAAATACAAGTCACAATATTTTTTGTGACGAACCTGGTGTAGACGTGCGCTTTGTGCCGCACTCTTCCTTTTCAGGCGGAGGTGCTCCTTTCTTTGTGTCGGGATGAATGATAGTAAAAAGGGTATTATTGTAGGTTTATTCACCAATCGAAAGGATGCGTGAGGGGTGTCTGAAGAGACATCGAAAAATTATTTGGCGTAATTTAAAATTTGGTAGGTGATACCATTTTTTAGAGAATGATAAAATGTTACATAATATGGTCAGTTCTCTTATATGTCGGTTGGAAGCATTCGAAATGTGGAAATACCCAGTGATGTTCTGCTAAAATTTTATCAACCTACTCGCACCTTGGAAAAACACCAACCACCAATTTATATATATATTTTTTTCAAATAAAAAAAACAAAAATCATTTTTTTAAAAATTTACTTTACATAATTTATACATTACACAAGCTGTAATCCGTTAAAAATGACGGTACTTTTACATGCCGGTTTCTAAAGAATAAGTATTTACTTATTTATAGACGACATCCATGAAATCTCTCTCTCTCTCTTAACTGGCGTGCAGTTAGCACAGGGTTTTTGTTAGAGTCGGCCGACACAATTTATCTTGGAATATATTACATACATATCCCGAGTTTGGGACACATTACAATTTTTAAGATAAATGTCTAATTATGTACTCTACATACTGTGTATGAAATGGCAAGCAAAAATAATTGCGCCGTGTACGAATCCCTTGTAATATGTCACAACATTATCGAAGGATCTTAAACGGCCTATAATGATCTTGGGTGATCTACGGTCCTCGTAGCGCAGTGGGTATGACATTGGCTTCCCATACCGAGCGTTCCGGGTTCGATTTCCCGATTTTCGAGGTCACAATTTTAATCCATTTCATTTACTCAAGCCTGGGTGTTTTGTCGTGTATTTCGCTTCTGTAATTAGACCTCCTGGCCTGTTGAAGCAAAAAAAAAATACAACGTTCGGGAACAACCGAAAAGCAACGAGAACCTTCTCCTGAATACTAAAATAAAATCTAGAAAGTGTGAAAATACCAACATTTGGGTATAAATACGGTACTATTCCGTGGCGCGAGAAGAGTTGTAATGATTGACAGTTCGTTCGGTGCGTTGTCGGTCTCGAGCCGCAAAACAACACCCAGAGTATCCAGTCGTGAGATAATCGAAGCGATAAATAAGTCGAAATAATTTAGCGATAAATTTGTGTTACCCAGCTATAATAACGAGTTCATATGCGAGTGATATATTGCTTACATAGTGTAGATTGAAGAATAGCGTTAAGATTAATTCGTGTTAAGGGAATTTGTACATTGAATAATTAATTAATCATAATTAATAAATCGTTGTTAATTTAAAGTGCTTTCATTAATTCCTCTCTAGCCACGACACGTCACAATATAATATATTATATTTGTATATATTTTTTAATGTTAGCGTTTTAGTCCTTGAGAAGAATCACATCTTTCTTGCTAAATCTATCTATCTTTCGTTCTTCGTACATTTCCAGTGATAACTAATTTATCCTGGTTGTCTCCAATCCTTCTAGTAACTCCATGTTCTTCAAAAATCTTTGAAAAGTAGAGAATTTCATCAGTGTTACCCGGATAAAAATAATAAACATCTTTTCAAACGACCCTCTCATTCCGGATATTCAAATATCTCAAATCTATTTGGAACAAACATTATATAGATCGTGAAAGCTATTGTCAATAGACAGGACGGATGGAGTCTTTTTTTCACATTCCTTTTATTTATTTATATCAGAGCAATACATCATCGGTTGTAAATTTGAATATTATTTAAATATTGTCTGCCGCTCGCAAAGGGTCGCCGTCCAATCGTCGGGCGTCGCTATTTGTTTTGTGCGCAGCACAAAGAACCCTTTCACTGCGACGCACTCGAATGACGCGGGGACTATTATTTCGCCAGTTTTGTTCGAGGTTCGATTAATTATTATGGCAAGACGTGATTTTTTTTATGTACATTAAAAATATATACGCTGTGTTTGCACGTGCGTTACATGTTTTGTGTCTTGGAAATAAATTCGTTTCTGTAACGTTGACATCGACAGATAAATGTATATACCTAAAATATACAAAACAATCTAGAACCTATAGGTAGACTTTTATTAATTTTGTAGAGCGTGCAAGTCAGTTGATTGATCAATTTAGATAACACATGATATGAAAATTCTTAAATTTTTTGCTAACGTTAAGTATTGTAGTTAACAAAAATACCATTAATAGTGAAAAGGGACCCACCACATGCTCAAGGCCGTTTAATGAGCAATAGCTCCCATGTCGGCCCTACACTTTCGCCACCCAATTTGGCATTTCTTTGTGATAAAGTGGTCATTCTCTCCGCGCTACTTAAACTCATATGAGTGCAAGCGGCGCGGGGAGGCGTCCACACAAAACCGCTTCACTGTCATCAATAGAAAATCATACAATACTGACATATGATACAATGAGATACATATATATAAATAAAGTACAGTAGTCACTTCCTTGAGACAAAAATGAAAAGTAAAAAAAGAGTAAATACCAAAAACAATTTTTTTTAAATATAGTAATAATCCAGAGTAATGTTGTTGCCATTTAATTTTTACATTCTTGCAAAACCGTATAAACAGTTTAAACGCAAAGATTTCATTACATTATTTATATGCACATTTTAATTTTTACTCTTACTTTATAATATAGATACTCTGTTATTATATAAAAATTATATATAAAAAAAAAAAAAAACTATTATATAAAAACTTTTAACACTTTGGTACTGCCCCTCATTAGGATAATCCTGAATCGAGGTGAGCTGTTGTTTTCCACCCCTTTTTAAATTTATGTTATATTTTATACATAATTTGTAATTACGCAAAACTTTGAAAGATCATTAACTTTTTTTATACGATGCGTGTCATCAGTTCTTTTTACTCCCTTTATATTAACTCGTGGCGTCTGCTTGCTTGCTTGCCGTCGAAAAAACTTTGGATCGATTTTTAACCCTTTGCCCGTGATCCAATCGAGCTGAAACTTTACAAACAGACTCGTGGCGACGATCAAAGAGATCTATCAAATTTTCGTCACAAAAATTAATAATTATAGTATAATTTTGGATTCTTAGAAATTTATAATGGTTTTTTCATACAACTTAATAAGTTATATGGAGATTCCGATATGGTAGACACTAAACCTGATTATAGTATAATTTTGGATATTTGGAAATTTTTTATTACTCCCGTTCGTAGCGTCGCCCGACCGAAGCCCAACGCGTAGGTTGAGCGCCAAACCAGTTTCCACTAGTAAATGAGAAAGTGAGTATAATTAAGACTTGGTTTTTATGGGTTAGTTTTTTACTGCCTTTCTTTTAACTCGTAGGGTCTGCTTATCTGCTTGTCGGCTTGGCTGCATGTCTGCCAAAAAAACTTTGGATCGATTTTTAACCCTTTTAACGTGATCCAGTCGAGCTGAAACTTTGCAGGCAGACTCGTGGCGACGATAAAAATGATCTCAAAATTTTTTGATTAATATTTTTTAATTATAGTATAATTATAGAAAGGACCCCGACGCGTGGAGAAGGCGTAAAACCTGTTTCAACTAGTCTGATTCGAGCCTTGGGTCCAATAAGAAAGGGAGTATAATAAAAACATGTTTTTTATGGGTTAGTTTTTTATCGTTCAGTTGTCTTATATTTTAGTTCATTAATTAACAAATTTTTTAAAGATTGCATTTTTTTGTAACTTTTTCCATTAAACCATTTGTATAGTGTGTAGTTAAGTAGAATAATTTTTGATGGTCAAAGAGCCTTATTTTAATAACAACTCTGTTTTAAGGGTTTAACTTGTCATTTTCGTATTGTTTATATTTATAGTGTAAAAGTAACTAATTTTTACTTCTATTATTTCCCCTGTTTCATACATTTTTAAGTGGCAGTAATTTTTTTCATATATTATGTTCAATGCAATTAACTTAGAAAATGGTTTGGCTAGTCTTTTACAGAGATCTTGATCGAGAAGATTCAGAAATGGAGAGAACTGGCACAAGACCGAGATGAGTGAAAGAAGGCTTTCGAGAAGGCCAAGACCCACCAGGGGTTGTAGAGCCAAAATTGACGACGACTGTGGAGACCTTATGCAATAATCAAAGCAATGGTAGACAACGAAAAATATGAAAATGATGATAATGTTTTGGTATTCATTTTGGTTTAGGTTAGGTTACTATCCTAGTAAGTGTACCAAAGTACTGGACGCATAAATTTCCATTCACACATTTGCATATTAGTTTTCATGGAACAGATGTTGTCATACAAAAATCTAAAATAATCTGTTCTTCGGTACGCGTTTTGCAACTTTTTGATAGGTTATATTTGACTCCACCTAATGATCAGTTTGAAATATTGATTTACAAATAGAAAAAACTGTATCAAATGAAATATCGAAAAGGATTCAGGATGCCAATGACGATTAGCGAATAAATAATGGTATTTGTATCAAGGTTGTTGCAAGACAAGCGAACCGAATTAGCTATACACGTTAAACTACAGAGTGTTCAAACTTTCCTGTTGCCTCGTCGTACTGTTTTTTTTCTGTGAATGAAAAAAATGTTTTTTTTAAAAGTGATATGCTTGTTAAACTTACATACTGTTAGGTAGAAACATAATAATAATAAAAAAATAGAAGCATAACAAACTGCTGTTTTTTCAAATTTATACACATAATATACCAAATACGAAAACAAACTCAAAATGATGATAGAATTCGGAAAAAGAAAACGATCGGAATCCCTCGTAATGCGTCAAAGACAACGACACTATGAAAATCTCTGGAACGCTCTATCTATAAACATCGGTAACATTCTTACAAACATAAAATATATAGAACAATCTTGGAGGTTCGAAAAACCAACATGTTTCGTACAAAAGGTGGAACAAGTGCCGCGATGGATCATGTTTTGTTTTGACGTCATCATAAATAAAACACCAGCGACCACAGTGTTGCCAACCCGCAGATTAATTGAAGCGAAATATTGAGCGAAATACTTACTTACGGAAATTACTTTAAAATCGGAAAATTAATATTCAAAACATGGAGATTTTAATTCTTAGTTTAATAATGTTAGATACTGTTCTGGGACATGATGTTGTGAGTCAAATATATTTTTAAAAGAAAATTGGATAGATATGTTGCCAAAAATGATCAAATTTCAAAATCGAGAGCTGCCTTCTTTGATGCTATTTTTTTTTCAAAAAAATTCTCAAAAATTCAAACAATTCAACAATGAACTTCCACTCTGTGAACGAAACAACGTTAAATTTAATCTAATAATACACTCTATTCATTGCCAAGTCTACGGAGCCTGCGTAATCCTGAGTGAATATGGTAGTTTTTTCTTGCGTTTTCGTCGGTTGATTGTAATCTCTTGATTATTAGTTATTATGTACCATACACAAAAAGATCAATTCTAAGTTTACAATTTTTATTACATTTTCATTATAGTATTTTTAGGTTTTTATTATATACATTTTTAATTTTTATTATACTATTAGTAAGTTAACAAAAAATTTCATTCTTAATAAATTGACTAGTCAAATAATATTGCCGACGATGTGCAGACGGCAGTAAATTTATATTTTTATTCTTCTTCTTCATGTGCCCTGTCGGGTTCCCCCGACGTCGGCAATCGTCTGGGAGAAAGTTTCCCTGTCCAGGGCAGTGCGGAACAGCTCTTCCACGCTTCTTATCCCGGTCCACTCTCGGATGTTTCGAAGCCAGGAATGCCGCCTCCTTCCAATTCCTCTGCGACCCTCAATCTTCCCCTTCACGACGAGCTGAAGGATGGAGTACTTTTTGCCTCTCATTATATGACCAAAGTATGAAATTTTACGGAGCTTTACTATGTTAAGTAACTGTCTGTTTGGATTTGCTCTACGTAAAACTTCAACATTACTAGTCATGTCAGTCCAAGATATCCTTAACATTTTACGATGTATCCACATTTTAATTAAAATATAGAATTTATTTTAAAATTTATTAATATTAAAATTTATTATTATTTTTATTAAAATATAGAATTTCGAAAAGAAGGAGAAAAAATTGCAAGCACCCTATAGGTAGGTATCTAGGTACAAAGCAGGTACTCGCGACTGTAACCCCATCCCCCTTGTCGATCTTGCGTTAATTTCCCTTTAATTCGGCATCATTTATAAAAATATTTCATAGTCCAGTGCTTCGGGGCCCTGCTCCAGACGATGGCGATGATCGAACAGTCATCCACCATTGTTCGCATGGTAATTCTGCGCCCGATGACGGGTGCCGGCATGTGTTGGAAGCGTCGCCAATATTGTGCGGCGGCGTGAAAGCGACCCATGTGTTTCGATACTTAAAATTTCTAAATTAATTTAACAATTATAAAGACTTTAATTGCATTACGCATGTGTCTTAAATATAAGCGAGGGGAACACACTTCAGCTGTGTCCCAACACTCTCTTATGAAGAAGGGGTTTGCTTCATCTCTGTGCGATTTTATATTTTGTATTTACAATTTTATATTTATCTTAACATTGTTTTTCAAGATTAAGGATTGTTTGACCAAATAATAAGCAAAATAAATATTAATAAATACATATATTAATGTTTTTTTTTTATATATATTATATATATACAAACTGAAAAATTAAACACTTTAAACAATTCATTAATGACTGAGAAATTAAAATGATCTATCAAAAAATGAATATTTGTGTTAATTTTTTAACTAGAAACTAGATTATTTTTGAATATTTCACTCCCTGTGTTTTTTGTATACTAAAAACCTTTTATTTTGTAAATAAACTACCCGTCGAAAATGACGTACGTTTGCACGTTTTAATTTCAGTTTTACAGTATTTGGTAGTATTAATATCCTAGCGGTTTATAATTCAAAACACATACTTACCTAATATATGTCTACAATTTTTTATAATAAATTATTTTCCTATAAATTTTTCTTAAAAAACAATTCTTCAATAATGATAATATTTTTGGTAAATGTTGAAGTGTTCTCAAAAAATTTAGTTTGATGCAGAGTATTGTTATTTAATTATTTTGAGAATCAGATATGTTTTGGCCGTGAGTTAAGGCAGCGTAAATAGCGCCATCTAAAGTCCTAAAAGCTCCAGTGGGGTGCACTGTTATATAGAGAATTATGTTATTTACTCTGAATACTATGAAACCGCTTTTTTTATCCATAGGTTTTCGTTTTATTAAGCCAACAAGGTGAGGATTTATTTTAAATATTATATATGGATATTCTGTGTATAGTTTCGGATCCCATTGCAGGGTCCATCATCAGGGCTGATGTGATGGACCCTGCAATGGGATCCGAAAAGTCGGCCAGAGAGGTCACATGTACACGGCAGAATATCCCAGAAAACTATATATAGAATATTCTGAACGGCCGTGAAAGTCTGAGAACATTTTTATATTAATGGAAATTATTATTAATGGAAATTATGTTTAAAAAAATACCCACTAAATTTATCAATTTTATATCGATTCATTGATTTACCTACTTATATTATGTTTAATAATAATAAAAATGATTCCCTCCAAATCATTAATGAACTTAACTAAGAATTTATATGTAAGCGTATTTTCAAATATTAAATTCGCGTGTTTGATTTTACCCTTGTGAGAATGTAGCCAGTCTAAAGAAGCCAGCCAAATTATTAATAAATATGTACATACGTAGATAAAATATGTATATATTTAATATAAAGCTTATCCCCGAAATTCTTATTGTTGTTTCAAGGCTTTTCTCTTTCATCGCTCGATAATAATCTTCGGATGTGGAATCAGAGACAAATGAGGTCTAATGAAAGGATTTGATCTATTTGCAAAGTGGCTACCCCCACCCCCCTCCCCATATCCTATACCCCTCGTACAGTAAGAGACGTAAAAAAATCTTCGCCATGTGATTGTCAAACATTTTCAACAGCGGCACCTATTACTCGATTTGTTAAAGTATGTTCTTAACGTATGCTAAACACATACCGAACTGATTATAAATGTAATAAAAGTTAATCCGATAGCTTACTGGATTGAATGTACGTGTTAGATATGATATATAAATAAAATAAAAAACTATAAATAAGCTCGAACAATTTGATATTGATATTTTGTATTATAGGGGTTCAGATTATTCTTATACTAAGTGTTCAATCTTAGAATTTCGACTCATCTAATTCATGTATCCCATCTGTCTGTCTGTCTGTCTGCAACTTCCTGCAACGGTCGATACTTCTTTTACAAAAACTTTTTTTTTTATAAATAAATAAATACTAATTCTTTAGGAACCGACATGTAAAAGTACCATCATTATTGACGGGTTACAGCTAGTTAATACAATAATATCACATCAAAGATGCATACAAAATTTGTGTTAACTTTATAAAATCTTGAATAACTTGGTTGCCTCATCCTATTTATTAGAGCAAATAGGTTTAAGCTGTCCTGCATACTCAACGCGTTCAAATAATTTATTTTACCCAAACTTTGGCAGGACTAACTACTTAAAAATGTTTTGTAACTCGTTCCGCTTCAAAACACAATCTGTTAAATTCTACAAATAACCTAGACATTTTTATCGACAATTTGCTTCTATTTAAAATGAAACTCTATAATCTCATTTATGATTATTGAAATAAATTTAATACTCATTTAATTGAATTTTTTTAAACTTTTTCATAAAACTTTCATCACATTTTTTTAATCATTTTTTTATTAGTATTTTACCAGCTTCGACGAAACTTCACTGGTCATACTAAATGAATATTTTTTCGATAGTATATAATTTTTTTATTACATCGTACTGTATGTTTCCCAAAATAAAAAAAAATAAATAAAAAAGAATGATGTGTGTAAGACATTCACCTAGTAAAGAGTAGTCTAGAGTTTAAGATTCGTTTCGGGAGACTAACAAACTAGTGTTATTTTCATAGAACAAACGGTTAAAGAGTAAAGCCACCTCGAAATTTAAAAAAATCGTTTTATTTTTTGAATATATTTTTATTATCTTGGAGTTCTGAAAATGAGGCATCATTCATTCAAAATTTCTAAACATTGGTTGATTTATGACAATTTGAAACAAGCCTGGTAGGTGATTTTGTAGATAAATTGCTTTATTTTCCAAACAATGTAGCTTACAATTTTTATTTTTATAAATAGCGTCGTTTGCTTGTGATGATTTTTTTACTTTTTAATTTATAGCAAATTTAAAAAAAAATGTTTTCAAATTCAACGAAATTATATCACACAATAAGAAAATACTTATTTTTTCTTCCACTCAAACCTTGGCGACATGATTATCTCTATCTAGCTGCGCACGTCACGGAAAAGGATCTTTGGACAGCACACAACTCCGCCATTTTAAGTTTTTCAAAATAATTTATTAAAAGAAAATGCTAACCAATGTATTCTATAAATAATGATAATAAAATGAATTTTATATCTACAATAGTTGTGTCTCCATAGTAAAGGCTAACCTTCTCAAGATTACTAATAATTTGTTGTATTTCAGATCTTTTATTCAGGTGTGGGTCTTCCGCTGGGAAATTCTTAGCAGGCCCCCTGCTGGAGTGTGACTGCTGTGTATATATTCGTTATGGCTAAATTTCTATAGACTAAATTAGGATCATTATCGTGGTTGTATCTGCCGACAGTGGATCTACGGACTGGCGAGTTCCTTAATGTTCGTGCTTGTTATTTTTCCCTAAAGGGAGTGAATTACTCTAATAACTGTCTATGAGGTGCAATTCTGTATTCATTTTAATTAATCTGGCTCCTAAGTTGTATATCTACATATTGTGTTTTTATTTTTATGCTTATTACTATGGACACTATGGATTTTGTGCATTTATATTTAGTGCTTAAACCGTTGTATTTTTTGTACATACAAAACTTGAAATTTCCACTAAATGGATGATAAGTATGTTCGAATTATCATTTGTACCTGCGCCTTGGAGCCTGAGAAGAGGTTTTGTGTATGCCTCTCATCCCGTGAGTGTCAGCAGGGCTTTAGCCCTAGTACGGCCACTGAAGCGTTAAAAAAATGTCGAACATGGGTGGCAAAAGTGTAGGATATGGGAGCTATTGCTCACAGAACGGCCCTGGGTGTTATTTTTCAATGCATGAAGGTGTTGCAACGAAAAAATGCTTTGTTTTAAAACATTGTAAATATCTTCCAATCAAATACGTGTAGTACGGTTTTAAAAAAAACGATCCCGCTTTTCATCAATTAATAAACGGATGCAAATGCGGTTCCCGCCATGATCCGCGCCCCACGTTTTGGGGGGCTTCCCTCTGCGGGGTTAGGCGTCACACGAGCCCCAGGCCTTTGGCATCGATCCGCGCCATATTTTATTAATGACATGTTTTTGAGAAAAGGGAAAATTTGAATTTCAAATTCGGCATCCATTAGCACTGGCACTTAGCCGCGTATTAATATGGGAAAAATATTTTGTCAGTTTGTACGTTTTTCCGTGTGCGATACTTCGCGGTGGCCATTTTGGATCGGCCGAAATATGGCGATTGGCGGGACCTTCACGTCAGATGATGATGGGGGTAGTCGGGAATTTATTTAATTACTTGTATTTAAAACCCGTCATACGACGTACGTGTATTTCTGCGAAAATATGATGACTTGATTAATCAACAGAAAGACATAAACAACAAAGAAACAAATAGAACTAAAAACGTTCTCAGAACTACTGAGATGCAGACTCTAAGACACATTTCGAAACGGAGTATCGAATGCGGAAATTTGCAGAATCTGCGATGTCGAAGACATTGTACGATGGAGCAGACAGAGAAGGCGTTTGTAGAGGGATCATGTCGAGAGAATGGACCAAAGAGGACTTTCTAGAGCCTGATTCCAGAGGGGCGCCGTTCGCCTGAGAGATCACCAAAGAAATGCTGGATGTCCTCATCACAAGACCAGAACTGACAACTATCAACACGAATTACAGATCTACTAAAATAGGAAGAAGAAGAAATCGGTTGTATTAATATCAGGTGTATTAATAACACCACATGCTGACTCTTTTCCAACGTAGAACAAAGATCTGTAATCTGCGGATATCTCTTTAGTTGTCAGTGTTTGCGGCTGGTTAATTTCGCGTTTCCTCACATTCAAATAGTTCTGCATTTTATTGTACTTTAGCGCTTGTGATATGAGAATCAATGCGCTGTTTATATTATGTATGGCAAAGAAGTGTAACTTTTAATGCGCGTACCTACATGAGTAAATGTCATAAAAAATATTTTTTTTGAAACAGAAAATATGGTCTATTCTGCTATGATTCACGATATTCACGTCTGAAAAATGTAACTAGTTTTTTATTTTATACTTTACAACTCGTCGAGAGAGTTTAATTAATTTACTCGTAAACTTTTATTTTCACATACTTAGTAGGTACATATTATTTGAGGAAATAGTAATAAAAAAATGTTTAAAAATATTTAAATATATTATCACAGGATCGCCACAGTCGGGATTCTAATTAAACAATTGTAATTTATTAAACTTTATTGGAACAGTGGACACAAAACTTTCACTCACTGTCGAACTGACAGCGCAGCCCCGAAGCTATTTACGGACTCGATTTTAAGAATTTTTTGGTATATACTCGCGTATTCAATCGGTTTTCGAATCCTTCTAAAATATTTCAAAACGTTCAGACTGTTCGGAAACATTTGATCTCTCGAAAATATTTTTTATGACAATTTCATTTCAATAGCCCTATGTCAAGTATCCAATATTCTGTAACTCCTAGATTTGATAAATTTCGATTGATAGTCAAGATATTTAATTTATATATCGTCAATGGTTGGCATTTTTCCGGGATTCAGATTTGGTTAAAATAAGAAATACAAGATATTTGCTGTTTTCAAAAAATTAAAAAAATATTTTTCACGTGGCTTTACTAGTTTAAAATGTGCTGAATTATATATTTTATGTATCTATCCTTCCATTATCTTGTTTGCTCTAAATTTATAGGCTATGTTTCCTATAATATCTCGAATTTAGTACATCATAAATTAGTAATCGTCGATGACAACACTATTTTTTTATAAATATTGCTGCCTTTGCTTTAATACCCCACATATGTTCTGCACCCAAAACGGCTTGACGTATATACTATAAGTTCCTAGTGATCTGTTGAGACAGATTATGGTAATCAAAGCGGTTTTTGTCTTGGCTTAAGCGTGCATCTCCGTTAAAATGTAATCCGTAGTCATGTGGCACTGGTAGCGGTTACTTGCGTTTCCATAGTAATACAATGTAGGATAACCTACACTATATAACTACTCTTATCTATGTACATGGGTGTTCCTATCTTCGTGGTTAATGGTCATATCTTCAATTATCTTCCAGAGGGTCAACCAATTTTCCGTCTTCCTTCAGGTTCATTATTGAGCAGCTATTTCATGGGGTACGTGTAATTTATTATATTTTTATTTTTTAACAAATAGACCGTCAACTGGTCAAATAGACCCTGAAAGATGGTCCTAATGTGACGTTCAAAAATGAATTTTCTGGATAGAATAAGTAATGGATAGCTAGTTTGCGTGCGTTTTGATGAAGATACAGTGGTATCGAAACCGATAGACGTAGAGTTACTGTTTAAGTGGTTAATAAAAAGTTGTTTAATTAAAATTAATAATCCATATAATTACTTCATCGTATTATTGTAAAAATATTTTACATTTTTAATTCATATTTATATGTATTATTTTTAATCACATAGGTATTATTTGATAGTTAAAATATGTGTGGAGGTGATAATTATAATTAATTTAAATATCTTGTTTTTATCTCTAATTTTTACGCTAAACTATTAAATTCTCAAAATTTTGTTATAATTTGTATTAACTCTATTAATTTAGAAATACGCTTTCTGGATAATTTTTTTTCGTAAGATTTTGTTCGTGAAATTGAGAATTAAAATGACTAAATATGGACTTTTATTTAATAAACATTAAAAACAAAACCATTTCTCTTCCCAATTTCCATATTTGAAATTAGAACCAAGAACCGGTGTTGCAGTATTATAATTTATGTTCCCCAAGATGGTTAATCAATGATAAATCTATGGATTTCTGAATTAATTTAATAAATATGTAACTGGAGCGACCCGGCAATATCCTAGGGGCGGGGGTATTCCATAGAATTAACGCTCGGGTAGGTTCGCAAACAAAAGCGTTTTAAAATATGCAGATCGGGGTATTTTTTTAACGACTCTGGCAACATTAAATAAAGGTGTTCGGAATTCGAAATTGATATTATTCAAATGACCGTAGATTAAATGTAGTGGAATTAAAAATTGGCATTACATATCTGGTGTCATAAATAACGTGCATTAATCATTTCAATGTCTTTTTCAGGGTATTCGATCAGTAGGTAAGTCAGGGTTTGTATCAATAAGGGTAATGTTTGTGTAAAACTAGGTTTAAAATAAGTCTCATTGAATAAGAAATTGAACGTATAATTAACAAAAAAAAACACTTTGTACAAACCACTAATTTCCTAAATTATCAAAATGTTTTGGGGTCAAAAGTCCCTTCATTAGGATACAACCATTAAAAAAAAAACAAAAAATAAATATATTGGAGATGAATAACCAATGAAGAACTAATGTGAAAAAAAGTAATAAAAAGTTTCGAACGTGTAATAATAACTTATAATTCATCATTAATATTACAATAGGTATATACACAAATTTATACACAAATGTGCAAAGTACACTAATTTAACTATGTTAGTAATAGTAGTCCGATGATGAGATTGACTGCTTTTCTCAAAACTAAAGGAGCAACTAAATAACTTAACACCTGTATTGTATAATGTTTAAATGTGAATATTAGAAAAACATATTTATCTAAAATAAATATTTTTTAATAATCAACGATTTCTTATTATAAATGTTATTAAAGCAGTAAACTTTTTGTACTCCGATGTGTGGCCCGAATCTCTTGTGTTTCTAATCGAGTACTACTAAACTAAATAAGTCAGCAAATTTACATAAGCCCTGATGATGGACTCTGCAATGGGATCCGAAACTTCGGCCAGAAAGGTCAGATATATATGGCAGAATATCCCAGAAAACTACACACAGAAGTTTCCGAACGGCCGTGAAAGCTTGAGAACATTTTTAATTTACATAATGGTTTGACTATAGAACCTGAATATTACAATTATTTATAAATTATTATTATTATTTTCAAACCAAGCTAAATTCTGGTGTTATGAAAATAATATGGTTCCCTTAGAACAATGCTTAAGCCTACGACTTAATCAGTAGGCAAATTTTTTACTATGGGACAAATTTTATATATTTAGTGTTTGTACGGTTCCCGAATATTAGCGATCTTTCTGGCGATCACTAATTTGCGGCAGTACGAAATTGTTGCGCTGTGAATTTCTCTTCTATTTTCAGTCAGGATATACTTCGTCTTTCAGGATTTTTGCTATGAATTTTGCCTTGAATGATGTGACGAAGGATCTGATATTTTTGTGAATGTCTCAAGTATTTTTCTGGATGTCGTAAATATAACAAATTTCGTTTTTTATTGCTTGGATACCAAACATGCAAAACAAAAAATTGCAACAGCCAATAAAAAACAAAGAATCACTAAACGGAAAGGGAAAGACGATGAGAAATGTCCACATCTGAAATCGACACTTTTATGCAGTAAATTAAAACAGTTTATCAAACAATTCGACGTGGGAAGGTCGCCCGTATCGGAAACTTGTTTGGCGTTCGGCTGTGTGCGTGCGAAATGCAAAAACACGGCCTAATCGACATGTGCAGGAATACATTAATCCAGATGGCATTCATACGCCGGAGATCTTATTCTAATGCGGCGTAATGGCGTCCTTTCAGGCATTGCCCGCGCTGGAGGGGGCACAAAGGAATAATATCGTGTTATATCATCTACACGTCAGCCGCGCGTAAGGGGTTAAGGGCAGGATAAGAAATCGATGGGACGCTCGCGTGTGACGGCTGGGACAGGTGACGCTAACCTTTTGGGCGATGACGTTCATTATACAAATCGTTAAAATACAATTTTTAAATCTTTGACGTCTTTGAATTACTTTTGCGCAAAATTTGGCATAAAACTCAGTAATTTTATTATGATACATCTTTTTATTTTTTATTTACATTTAATCATTTAGTTCATCTATACTAATATGTTAAGAGGTAAAGTTTCTCCGAAACTACTCATCCGGTTTCAAAAATTATTTCATCAATATTTAGAATGGACTTTCAGGGTGGACATTATTCTGTTAAAATAAAAGGGCCTTTGGTGGTGACCTATTTTATAAATAAAATCGACGAAAAATGGTCGAACGATGCAATTTTTATGAACACTGCCTTAACGGTAAGAGATATTCAAATACTTACTATTGATAATTTGTAGAATTCAAAAAGTTCTATAAAAAAGTTTACAACAACATATATTTATATGTTAAGGTTAATACACAAATTGATAAAATATGACTAAAAGTTACTAAATATCTACGCGCTCGAAGCCGCGTGAGTAAACTAGTACCTAATACATATTTTCATCACTAACTTATAATTAATCCGGCTAATATTAAGCTATTTCTTGAGACAATTTTTAAATTATTAATTAACACGGTCCATTGCTTGTCACACAATAATCGCACTCTACATTTGCACGATGATTTTGTATCTCATATAAGTAGTTGATATACAACACAACTTTCCGCTACTAGTCGCCGGAATTAGGTACATTTCGATAAATAAAAGAATTATAATAGAGCAACAATTTTTTATGTATGTATATGTGTTAATTTAAAAAAATATTTATAAGCTTTCGACCATCTTGATAACTTAATAAACTTAACAGATATTTCAGCCAGATCGCCATAATAACAAAATCAGTCAAAACAATTCCATTATTAGGATTTGCAGGTTATATAACCAGCCGTATCGTCTGATCGTGGATAGGGTGGATGCGTTTTAAACTTTTTTCTTTAAACTTTTAAAGAAAAGTGTCCGCACTATTATAAACAGCTCCCATTGGCCGCTGTGAAACTTCCAACATCTTCATATTAACTTGTTTTTGTGTGTACATGCCATATGCCACTATTATCTATAGTAATTAATAATTTTTTCGTCACTGGCAACGCCTCTATTATTTGTTATGAGTGTTTTTAAATTTTTTTTATATTGTTCTAATGTGCATTTATTTTTATTTTAAGTGCATGCTGCAGATACGTTCAATTAGAGTCGATATTACCATTTATTTTTCTTGAATTTAAGTGTAGGTTTTATCAAAATCTCTGTACGAGTCTCTTTAGTTAAATTAAAATAAAATAAAATAAAAGTATACCAGATAAATTTTCTGATCTATAAATCTGATAAGAATTGCATTATCGAGATGCAAGGAGTGGTCTAACGGAGGATGGAGGATGGTTTCGATGTCTCCTGATCAACATAGGAAAACAAAATTAAAAAGTATCTAAAATAATTGCATAGACGTTTTGGATAAAAAGTAATTTGGATGGATAAAAACATGTTGTTGCATTTACAATAAATAAATATCAATTTTTGTAAAATAATTCCTTAAGATTGGCGTCCCCTGAAGAACGTAGCCAATTTAAATAAAAGTGAAGGGTTGTATGGGCGAATACAGTATTAAGAAATGTGAAAATGGATGTATGAGAAGAAGATGGTCGTAGTTGGATCAGATTGGAAGAATCTAGATAAAAGGGAAGACATTGAATTGGAGAGACGTACATTTTTGCCGGCTATAATACAAATGAGAAAAGCTTTCAAATAATTTTAATTAAATTGGTACGTCTTTGCTGAAACACATAGATAGAAACATCGTATAAAGTTGATGAAGAAAGTAGCATTGTGTGTATCTATGTTATATAGTTTGATTGATATTATGTACACCAAGATATATTATACATGTCTCATAGAGATAAACTATTTTTTATATGGTAGGTATTGAAGTCCTTTCGGGTGTTCACAGGGTTTATGACCTATCGTACGGCTGACTTAAGTGCTAAATTTGATGGATGTGGTAGTCTATCATGAGTGGAATTGGTGAACGTTACATTGTTAAGCCAACTTTAGGATAGGCCGTAAGCCCTATGGACACCCAAGAAGACTTTCATACCTACTTTCCTACATAAAAAATAGTTTCGTCTCTATGTGACACCTATAAAATATCTTGATTAATGATGTTCCCTGGCGATAAAATCCAGTATTGTGTTCTTGATAAATTTCTTCTTCTTTTTCTCCCTTAGCCTTTTTACCTCCACTGCTGGATGTAGGCCTCTTCCATTTTCTTCCACTCATCTCTGTTTCTTCCATTTCGCATTCAGGTTTTACCTGCTTGCTGGACTATATCATCAGATCACCTTTTGGGAGGTCTTCCGACGCTTCTATTTTTCGTCCAGGGCCTCTACTGTAAGATTCTGGGTGCTCATCTAGTATCCCCCTGTCGAGCCATATGTCCAGCCCACTGCCATTTTAATTTCATTAACATTTCATTTTGTCCGTAATATCGGCAACTTTTGTTCGGCGTCTTATTTCTTCATTTCTGATTTATCTAGAAGGCTCACGCCGAGCATCTGCCTTTCCATGGCCCGCTTGAAAAATTTTAACATACTCAAAGTATTCTAAAAAAGAGTTAAAAAAATTGAAATTATTTTCAAGCATATTCTAGTATAGGTAATGTTACGTTCTGAAGAATGCCATATACACACATAAAGAATGTTGCTTTAAAAACTCCAATCAAAATAAATATCTCATTATCAATGACGACATCTGTACTGGTTTATAGGGATAACAAAGTTTTCGACTGCAGGTGGCGGTAGTAGAAATACAACTCACATATGAAACAAGGTGTGCAAGTTAAACATATAAACAATTACCAAAAATTTGATGTGGTAGTCTATCATGGGTGGAATTGCTGAACCTAAAGTGTAAAGTAATCACTTAAGCTAGCCGTACAAAAGGTCATTAGTCCTATGAATACCCAAAAAGACTTTCATAGCAAAATTTTGACTCAGGCATGGAGAGGATGGGATGTAATAGGCTTCGGTACGAGAGTTCAGTGCGGTAAATATATTTAGACGTTCACATGTTTCTAAAGGTCCTAGAGTGCATCCATTAAGAAAAATTTGAAACCAATCCAAAATTCCAAAATTTAAATATGTAAATTGGAGACAAAAACTGCGGCTAGGGATATTACAAAGTTTAGTTTAAAGCGGTCAAAGTATGCTAAAAGTGTCAATTTTAAGAAGAATTTGTCGAAGCTATGGTAAAAAACAGATCTGAAAAAGAATAGATGATCTTGGAACCGAAGAGAAAAATATGTCAATAAAAATAAAAGTATTGTAGAGAGATAGCGAACTTACTAAATACTGACAACAATACAACGGCGCCACGCAAAGCAGGAACAGTCATCCGTAACCGAAAATTCTCGAATATTACGCATGTAATGTAGTCAGTCATGCGTGGCCATATTCTCTAGAAGAATCTATGAACATTCCATTATGTACTCTACATTAAATTGGAAAAGTTTAGAACATTCTACAGGTCTCTCACATCCTCTATAACAAATCTGGCTAAAGGAATTTATCTATAAAAGGCACCACGCAACGCGGCGTCAGTGAATTCAGTTTAAGACTCCGCGATAAAACCAGTGTGACCAGTGATTCGTGACGGTGATATTAAAACACGCGATACTACCAACAGAGCGAGCCAGTAGTGATACCAGCGAAAGCAGATTAAAGTGATACCGGGGCGAGTAGTTTGTATCAGCGAACATTGAACGGAATTTACCAGATGCGATCTAAGCGATAGAAGTAGCGTTGACCAGGATTACTAACGCCACTTTTAACGCGAAAGGAACAATTCAATAATAAGTTTATGAAATATTCGGGAGAGACATTTCGTCGTGTCCAGTGACCTTCTTAAATTAAACTAAATTAATTTCTAGTATTTTCATTTGTTGCAGCCAAGCCACGTGGCAATATATTTTCCAAGTAGAAAAAATATTCAACTATCTTGTAGGATATGCCTGAATTTAATCAATGTATTCTCAATTTGTTCCCTGGTTGTAACTTTTTCTTAAGGATATGAGCATTTTTACTCCCTTTATATTAACTCGTGGCGTCTGCTTGCCTTCTTGTCTGACGAAAAACTTTGGATCCATTTTAAACCCCTTTCCCGTGATCCAATCAAGCTGAAACTTTGCAAGGAGTCTCGTGGCGACGATCAAGAAGATCTATCAAATTTTCGTTAAAAAAAAAAAAATTTTTTGGATTTTTCAAATTTTGAATGGTTTTTTCATACAACTTATTAAGTTGTATGAAAATATTTCAACGCGTCTGGTAGACGCGAAACCTGATTATAGTATAATTTTGGATTTTTGGAAATTTTTTATTACTCCCTTTCGTAGCGTCGCCCGACCGAAGCCCAACGCGTAGGTTAAGCGAAAAAATGTTTCAACTAGTAAATGAGAAAGGGAGTATAATAAAAACTTGGTTTTTATTGGTTACTTTTTTGTATATCATTTTAATTTATTTGTCAAAATTTCTTTGAATATGTTCCATAACATAATAATACCTATATTAAAGCATTTTATTGAAAAAATATATAAAGTTTTTAGTGTAGTTCCGCTTCGATCTTAAACTTCATAAATGTACCTATCTCCCATCACAGGAAAATCTTCTGTTTATATAAATAGTCCAAAATATCTTCTTATTCAACAGCGTCTAGTTTCTAAAGACATAAGTTATTAAACTTGGAATACTTCTGTTTACCATAATATTCTCAGAAAATGTATAAATATTTTTTATCAGTAGAAACGGGGTATGGTGAAATATATTCCATTAGAGAAATCAAAATACATTAGCTACGTTCAAAATTCACCATTTCTGTGGGATATTGAGAGAAATGTAGATGCTATTGAAGTTTTTTATTCATCTATACAATGGGACAGTATGCTAATCTCATCCCCAATTGACAGGGGTGAATTGTAAATGATATTATATTAATTAACTATGGTTGATTTACTCGTTTCAATGGATAATAGAATATGTATTTTTTCTTTTCTGTTTTAAATACACACGTGCAAATGATTGTATATACTTTTTTAAAAGTATAATTAGTAAATTTGAAAAAAAAACGTTTGTTCGGTAAATGATAATGGAGCATGCATTCGAAATTTCAAATATCATTTCCAAAAGTTTGCAATTCAAAATTTTATATACTAGTGTTAGACTAGAAATTTGCTACATAAAACGCCCAGTGAATTTTTTAAAAAATCTTCGCCATAAAAATGATCCATTTTTATTATTTTTACTCTTCTCAAATGTCTATTATGAAAACCAAACAAATATGAATCTTTTAACTTAGGTAATAATATAATAATCGCAAATCCATTGTAGTAATTTGTTTTAATTAAATTTATAATATATTTAATTTATTTGCATAATAACTTGAGTTTAAATATACGATCCAACGATTTCAGAAACAATCATTTCCTACGTCACGGTGATAAACTAAACCTAAATAAAATTGAATTGTTATAAAAATTACTTTTTATAAAATTCTTAGTAAAATTTAGTTCTAGTATTTGACTATGTAAATATAAATTAACTTGATTGAAAAATATATAAAACGGATTTATTTAAAAATCATTTAACATACTAAAATTACAATTTTCCATCACATGATTTGAAAATTCAGAAAATCTATGATTATTTAATTAAACATCTAAAATGATATATGGCTCTGATAATAAAATTTCTATATGGTTTTCCAATACAAAAAGTAGTACAACTTAGCATAAATACCAGAATTGTTAATATTATCATTTATGTCTCTTAAATTTTTTGGAAGTTTTCTTGTAATATTATTGTTTAAAATGTAGATTTAATGTTTTTTGGAAAACGCTTTAAAATTTCTAGTAATTAATGAAATTTTTATAAATTTTACATGCTTATACTTCTAACAAATCTAAACTATCTTTTTTAATTAATCTAATTTTAGATACCTATTAGATAAAGCCACATTGAATGGGTTCGAAAATTCTGAAAAACTATGGTTATTAAAATATCTCAAGTGGTGGACTTTGGTGTAAAAATATCGATCTATTTTGTCAGTATAAAAAGCGATACAGTATTCACAATTGAGTTGATTCAATTTCCAGATCCTATTCCGCTCCTGCTCTGAGATCAGAAATCTCCTTTGATAATTTGAATAATCCTGATTTATGTTGAGGATTCGAGTCTTGTATTGCGGGCCGCGGCTAAACCCCTTTCACATAATAAATTGAATGAATTTCTCCAAAACCGCAATGACATCGACTATTCTTTCGCCTTTTCTCCCTTCTTGTGATTTTATTGAATTGTTTTTTGTTGGGGGTAGGTCTTAGCCAGATGAGAATTTCGTCCCAGTCATTTGTTGCTGAGGGTTGGAGGAATATTGGCGAATAATAATAATAATAATAATAATGAATAATAATCTGAAGATCATTCAGCTGGACACGTGGGCAATGGACCTAACAAGAAAATAGTATGGAAATAGTGGAGATGAACAAGCGAAGAAAAAAAAATAGTATGGAAATAGGGAGATGAACAAGCGAAGAAAAAAAAATAATAGCGGCAAAGCGGAAAGCTTAAATAGAAATACCATTCATTGTTAAATTAAACAAACTTTGTTTTAACCACGGTGATTAATTTTATATTTATTGGTTTCGATATACAGTAATATTCATTAAGACGAGGGTACATTAAAAAATTCGAAGAAAATGCATTGTGACCCATAAAACCATTTTTTTAAATTTTTATTTATTTAAATTATTTTTTACAAATACACTTTTTTTTTACAAGGTAGTGACAGTTACTTATGTTGGATTGATTTTTAACCCTTTTACCGTGATCCAATCCAGCTGAAACTTTGCAAGTAGATTCGTGGCGACGATCAAGAAGATCTATTTTCGTTAAAAAAAATAAGTTATGGTATAATTTTGGATTTTTCAAAATTTTAATGGTTTTTTCATACAATTCAGTAAGTTTTATGGAGATTTCGACGCATTTGGTAGACACGAAACCCGAAAATGAGAATGGGAGTATTGTAAAAACTTTGTTTTTATGGGTTACTTTTACATGAGTGTCATAAACTCGTGTGTAGGAGAGGAGTATCATTACATTATACATTTACAAAGAATTATCTGATAAAATGTTCATATTCATCAGGTAATAAGTATATATATATATAGACAATCAAGTAATAATAAGAAAGTAATAGGTGCATATATGTATATAATAATAAGTAATAATTTAAGTAATAAGTAGGTAATAAAAAGTATATACCTACATTTATTAAATAAAAGCTCATTGGTTAGATTTATTTGACTTTATTCTGTATTAAACACTGAAAATTAATAAGTCTGTGGTTCGAGTCAGGGCACCAGTAATTTCACAGCGATTAGCTTAGTTTGAAAATAGTAAGAATATTGATGCGACACATATTCCGTGTTGGAATCTCTATTTCATTTAAAAAAACATATAATTATAATTAATTATTGGGACACGAATTTGATTGGAGCGCCGTTTTTTAATTCACACTACATTTCGTAATTCGCAATAATTATCACTCGTCTGTGGAACACTATTCGCGCTGTCTATTGCTCGCTTGCTGGTTTCGCTGGTTTCGCTTTCTATGGCTTTAGCCCACTGTCAAAGATAACTGACTAGCGCACGCGACTGCATCGCTTTTGTACATAAATGTCAGAGTTCGCGATGCAATGAGAATGTTCGACAAGTTTCTCCATATTTCTAGTGATTTATGGTTTCTCTTAGAAAAGTGCAGTTGATACTACATTCATGTGCACTGTTCGAGAGAATTTGATAATGTGTAGTTACATTGTTTTTAGACTGTCGTGCATTATTGTCGCATTAAATAGTGTTTTATTTCCTATTTTTTTTTATTAATTACCCGAGGCCTTTATTGTTAAATACGAAATTTCTATATTTTATGTATCAGAAGCGAAGCTCCTCTCTTGCAACTTAGAGCAAATCAGATATTTTTTCCAGAGTCCTAAAGAGTAACTATGCATTTACAATTTTGAAAATCAAGTCTGTGGAAGGAAATATAATGATTAGAGTAGGAAGGATTATGTATATTTTTATGAAGGGTCCTAAAGAGTAATTATGCACAATTTGCTTATGATCGGTCAAAAATTGTATGAGTTTAAATAGAAGAGACAGATATTCAATTTTGTATCAATATGTAGGTAGTGATACTGTTAAAATGACGTTAAAAAGTAAATTAAACACAACTTAATCTGATAGTGATCTAATTTTGTCCTCCATTAAAACTGGTTACGTTGTTAAGTTTAAAAAAAAAGTGAATTTGAAATAAGAACGATCCTTCGGTTGGACCGGAAGTGTTCTACAGTTGAAATGGCGCGATAAACTGAAGGAAGTGAATGTTCGAAACCAATAATCATTTTTCTAAAGAATCGACATAAAGCATTCTTATGGTTGTATTCCAGACACGCCCATTAAGGAAATTTATTCGTAGGCATAGCCGGTGGAAGGTTGCATTAAATACATTTCTTTTATTCGAAATGGTCGTGGCCTTTGAAAAATAATTAATTAAAATTATTGTTCTTTTTGCAATTTTTTTAAATGTTTTAATGTTAACACAGATGCAAAAAGGGTGAAAACAATGGTGTATGAGCTGTGTAACCTTCTAAATTTTAATTCAACAAACGGGTTTAGAAACAAAAGCGCCATTTTGTACATGATTGTGATTATCTGGCTTATTTGTCTTATGATGCCATCTCATATCGGAGATCGGCGATCATTCTGGCGATTACGATTTTATTTACCGCCGCACGGAACAGCAGAGTAGAGTTACACTTATACCAGTCCCTCAAGTGATGCAGCCATGAGATACGGCGTCTTTCTATGCTTCCGTTACCACTTATTTCCCCCTGGATGATGATGATTGGTTTAGACTATATTTTAGTCCTCTCATAATATGTCCGAGATACTCCAGCTTTCTTATCTTGATATATATATATGATATATAGCTTCCATAGAACATCATCATTTGTCACTCTATCCACCAGGTAAACTTTCAATATGTGATTAGTTCTTGGTTAAGTGTCCATGCTCCATATAAGAGAATGGAAAAAATATAACACCGAACCATACGCATTCTAAGTTGTAGGCTTAAGTCACGGTTATAAAATAACGGTCTCATTCTGAGAAACGCACTTCTTGCCATCTCTATTCGAGCTTTTACTTCTTGGGATGGATCTCAGTTCTCATTCACCCATGCACCAAAGTACTTGTATTGCGCGACTCTTTCTATTGGTTCGTTTTTGATGGTTATTTTTGGCGCAGTAAGTGATCTTTTTCATGCTATTAACAATTTTGTTTTGCGAATGTTTATCTTCAGGCCAGATTATCTGGCAAAGAGTATTAATTTCATAATAATTTTGAAAGCATATTTGCGTGTTTTTTTAATCTCCGCTTTCGCTTTAAAACCAGTTAGGTACAGATGAAGGTTTATTGAAAATTTGTCTTTTTGTCGTTATTTTTTTGATATTGTACTTAAATGTCGCACTAGGACTATCTATTTATTTTTTAAATAATCTAAAAGGTCTTCAATAATATCAAAATAACATTAAAAATTATTGAATAAATTATTGTTTTTGTCTATATTTCCATTTTTAATTTTTAGTATACGTTGCATCCTGGTGACGTGACCATTGGCCCCGAAACGTTGATTTTTTTTATCTATATAACGTCCTTAAGGAATTTTACGTACAAATAGGAAAGCTATTACAATATTAAGCAACTAGCTGTGCCCACGGCTTTGCCCTCGTGGAATTCAGTTTGACACTATGAGAGTATCAGTGAAAAATCAATATTATCTTAATTACTCGTCCAAAGTATGTAAAAGACAAATTCTTATGTAAATAAAATTTTAAAGACCATAAGTAGATTTATTTTGATAATAATTTAACATAACCTACATAAATTACCCCCGACAAATAAAAATCAATTTGAAATATATCTTTAAGTCATATTTTATTTATTTGTGAATTAACCTTAACGTCTAGATATATATTGTTGCGGATTTTTTAGGGGTCTTTTTAACTTTTTAAACTTTTTATAGAAAGTATTCATATATTTCTTACCGTTAAGGCAGCGCTCGTAAGAAATGCATTCGCTCGACCGTTGTTTTGTCGACTTACGTTGCAAAATTGGTCTCCACAAAGAGCCCTTTTATTTTAACAGGATAATTATATAACCTACGTCCACCTTGAAAGTCCATTCTAAATATTATAGAAATAATTTTTGAAATCAGATGAATAGTTTCAAAGATTACCTCCTACATCCAAACTTACAAACTTTACTTCTTTATTATATGTATTAGTATAGATAACGTAACTACAGTAGGTGTTAGCAGTATTATGTATAAGTTTATTATTATGTATGTATTACACAAGAACACTTCTTTAACCTAATCAAACAATTGTCACCGAGATCATGAAAGCCAGCACATAAAAATAATTAAGATGTTGGTGGTTACCGGGAAGATAATTAGAACATCTTTCTTCAAACTATTCCTTGATATTTAAACTCTATATCTTTTAGTCTCAATAGAGTAAAATAGGCTAGATCTTTCAAAATATTTTTTGGAATATGCATAATTTCTAGTTTTGCGGGATGGAGCATGCACGCAGATACGTTCTAATGTATGACGATAGTCGATAGTTCCGTTAATTATTTTGAGTAAAAAGACAAAAGCCGCCTCTATTGTTCTAGTCTCTAATTTTTCAAGAAAGAAAAAAGATCTATAATAAATGTTACTCGACGATATATTATTTAGTTTTTTTTCAGGTCCTATTCAGATACAATTTAATACATTAAATATAATAGTGTGTATGTACAATGTTATTGTTGATATTTGTATCCTGTGCTGAGCGGACTAGTTTATACCTATATATTTTCTATTTTTAAATTTCTACATCGTTTTTAATATTTCTTTTAATTTATCTGCATCGATTTGATTTAGCCATACCTTTATTTTTTTTTTGAATACTTCAATCTTTTCAATATTTTTGAATTAATAAATCGAAGAAATTCGTATCGGACAATTAATTTTTAAACAAAGTGTTTCCTTTTTATTAATTATTCAAATGTAAACTGTATTTAAGTTATTTAATTTTTTTTATGTGAACTAGCTGTAACCCGTCATAAATGACGGAAAATCGGTTAGCGTCTTTGCTAAGCCCTAGTATATATTTATAGTATCTGGCGCCACTAAGAGGTAGCAACGGCCGTTTAATTTGTTTTTTAGTCGTGAATTCGAATAAAATTACGGACGTTACCCGAAATTACGGACAGACAAAAAAAATGTGAATTCGTTTGCATCAGGAATTACTTGAGATGCTCATTTTTGCGTCTGTTTATGGAGAAGCGGCGTTTGGGTTCAATGGTCAGCACGGACAGGTCGACTAGGGGTGCTCTGAATGCAACGCAGGAACGGTGTTCGGGAAGGGAGCACAACAGGTGGTTGACATGACAGTTGATAACCGGGTACGCAGTACGTACCCCGACTAGATACAAATCGAACGGCTGCGGATGACGTCCTTAGAAGGTACCGGGTGTACACAAAGTTACGTTGCGGGGATATCTTTTCACCGAATCATCCCATTTCTCAACGATTCATTACGATTCCTTTATCCGATGTTAATTATACTTCTGAATTAAACTAATAAAGATAGCACTTAATAATTAATAGATAATTTATTAATTAAAAAGATTAAACGTATTTTTTACTTTTTATTTTTATATATTTAAAAAGTAATGGAAACCTAAGAGGTTTATGGGTAAAATTTTTACATGATTCAATATAAAAAGATATAAATAAGAAATAAATATTGGTGAGAGTTTAACAATACTATGGTTGTGGTGTATAGTGTTGTGAACATAGTAGTGTAGTGTTGGTCCTGACGAAGAGACGGTTACGTCTCGAAACAGACCTTAAATCTGGTAGTGATTTTTACTAAGTTAACTAACACTCTGTTATAAACAATTTCAGTTTCAGTGCTGATAATTCGACGATTATTGGTCACAATATTTTACACGCTTAATAAATATACATTACTAAATAAACAAAAGCATAATACAAAATGTTAAAAGATTCTCAGTCACTACCAAGAGCGTGTAGTGAGAACAAGAAGCATGTCTTGTATTTAAATACATATATTTGGAAACGCACTACTCTGGTGCATTGACATGCTGTCGTTCTGTCGCTCACCGTTCGTATCTTACCCGAGGCCTTAGGATATCAAAAGACACAAAAGAGCTATTAGTGTATGGTCAACTTGATAGTTAGGAAGTTTTGAAGATGCAGTAACGAATGAAAAGTTACCTTTTCGTTACTTATTGCACGAATCTATACACAAGTGAGCTGTGGTGTCTGCTATCCCATAACTCTATGAGAGTGCAATGCAGCAATGCCTTCAGGATAATGCTCGGTCTACCCTGGTGTTGCGATGTATCTCAAATCTTTACAGAGCACAGGGTCCATGGCTCTGCTGCTCTTCAAAAATTTAAGATAGTGCAAGAACGAGGATATGGGGGTCTGGAAACTGCACTAATCAAGGAGGTGCTATGTGATTTGACTCCCCAATGCATAAAAAATGGACACTAATTATGCAACAGTGACTGTTTTTCATGGTGTTGGTGAATTTTCTATTTTCAATTTCGAAATTTTTTCGTTCCTTTTCTAATTTTAGTTGTATGTGTACATCTATATGGCAAAGTATCTATTCTTATACTAGCAAATAGAACACATTTTTTTTTATTTTTTATTTTTTTTTATTTTTATTTTTTTTTATTAACATTAAAATTAGTTGATACAAGATACTAATAACTGCCACACTAGGTAAAAACCTGTTCTGTGGCAGTTATTCTCATATGGTATTTATTTAGTGGATAAAAATGACAATTAAAGAATATAAATAAAAAGAAAATAAAAAGAAAAAATATACATATAAAATCAAGATAAAAATTTAAAGTAAATCATAGGAATAAATCTAAGAGAAAAGAAAAGAAAATACACATACAAAATTAAGATAAAAATTTAAGTACAAAAATAAATATTATATTATAGTATACTATAAATTAAATAAATAGTTTTTGCCAATTCAGAGGTCAAGGGCGGATCACTTCTTCAGCATACCTTCTATCTGATATTTTTATAAACTTATTGATATGATGTTTAAAAGGTTTGTGTACAGTTATTTCTTTAGTTTCATTAGGTAACTTATTGAAGACAAGCGGGGCAGTGAAATTATATTGTCTTTGCCCAAAAGACATTTTCCTTTTAGGTACCTCAAAATTAATTGCATTTGCCAATCTTGTAACCCGTGTTTGTTGTGTAAGATTAAAATTTACCTTGTCCTTGTGGAATTTTAAAAGTATGGTTTTAAGGTATAATTGTCTCGGATCAAGAACGTTAAATATTCCAAACAAATCATCTGAAGGAAACATTCTCGATTTCTTGGTGATTATACGCATGATGCATTTTTGTGATTTTGTCAACGGATCCATGACTGATTTGACACACCCTCCCCATCCAATTATGCCATAGGATAATAGGGATTGAGTGATGGAATAATATATAGTCCTGAGGGATACAATATCTACCACATTTCTCAGACTTCTATATATGTATCCCGTTTTCCTAACCTTATTAGAGAGATCTTGTATGTGTCCCTGCCAACTGAGTTTGTTGTCAATTATAATTCCTAGGTATTTGATGTCACATGCTTTTTCCAGACATATACAGTTGCACCTTTATTATTATTATAATATCTATTTTTTTAAAGGTATTTTTATGATTTTTACTTGAGATAATTTTAAATGCCTTTCTGATATCACGAATGATAATGAGATTAATTAATTATATTTTCTGCACTGTTGTAAGTTAATTACGAATTTATTACAAGGATCGGAATTTACTTGTCTCGTGTTATTTTGTATCCACCGCGTTGCAGCAACCTCTCCCCGTTGCACTTGTTCACGTGCAGGAGTGACGTGATCATTGACGCGTGCATAATGTTGACGTGTGTGGACCACTGTTTAGTCACGGATGGACGGACACACACACAGATAAATACACACGAACACTTGCAAGCGGGGCGGTGTTTGTTTGACGTCTTATAGAGTTATGTACAGGAAACATTAAAACATCGTTGGTATTTATTTATTTTGCATTTTTGGATCGATGCAATTTTGCTTACTATTAATGATAGCAGGTACTTTGATATTTTGATATTATGAAATAATAAAAAAATATATAGGTAGGTAATTTTTTATTCAAGAAATTCTTTAAATGAATTTAGCACTAGCCTCACACCCGTGAAAAATCACGGAAAATAATAATAACGACTTGCCTTGCGTGACCGCGCGACACATGCCGCGCGCTGAATGCATATCACACTAAAGTTATCTAAAATTTTCATTTCAGCAATTTACGGATTTTACGACAGACAGACGGACAACGAAATTATTATGTTTGATTATTTATTAATTATGAGTATTATTATTATTATTATTAATTATTAATTAACATAATTATCATTATTATTATGTTAATTATCAAAATTATTATTAATTAACATAATTATATAATAATGAGTATTAATATAAGGAAAACACTTTGTTTAAACCAATTTTTATGAATTATCAATACGTTTCTTTTAAATTTGTTTTCACATTAGTCCATATTTTTATTTTTTTATTTATTAAAAAAAATAGAGATTCGTCAATATTCTACTATTTTCAAAATAAACTAAACGCGTGTGTTATAATAATAGGACTCACTTGTTGGTATTTTTGACTGGGCCACGAACCACGGCCACCAGATAAACAAGGCGTGCATCATGACTACTATACCAACAAGCTACTTAACAATTAGTTATTTAACTCCCATAGATTGATTTTGATAATGTTTATATTTCAAATAACAATTTTTAATAAACTTTGCACATATCTTGAAGAAGGGAGTGTTCTCCCCGAAAAATGTTGATAATAACAATAATTGCGGTTTTATACACAGTTATTTTGCAGTTATTGTAAAAAGTACTAGGTTGATGCGTAACTGTAAATCGAACTTTAAAAATTATATTGTGAAATAATCAAAAATGAAAATAAACTAAAAAAAAAATATATGCAATTAACGTAGTCACCACTAACGTCAATTCTTGCTTCCCATTTGCTTGGAAGACGGTGGATTCTGCTGGTGAAGAGTGGCCAGTATCCTAATGGTGCAACAATCGTTCTCAATAATACCCAGTCTCGATAAAATCACATAGATGTAGTGTGACTTGACCAGGAATCGAATATGGAACCTAAGGTATGAGAAGCCAATGTCGTGCCCACCGGAAAACGGTCGCCGTTTTGGTGGTGCGTCTTTCTTCATGGATCCAGTTTTTTCGCCGCGGCTTGCAACGAAAGCATAAATCGCCGCCCCACAAAAAACCGCGCCCGCCGCCCCTGCGGCCGCGCCGCTCATTACCGCCGGCTCTGGCCATTAGACCGTTTCAATTCGTTGGTCAGGCGTAATAATACATTAAAAAGCGGCGCTTTTCTAATTAAATATGCATCGCATAATAATTATATTGTATCGATAATGTATGCTAAGTGATGCTCCCGCTTTGGGGTCCGGTTCCTGTCTAGCGGAGGTCGGCTCTCTCTCTCGCGCGGCGCTACACGCAAGGTCAAGGCCAAAATATCGTTATTTACTGGAATAAACTGCGACGTTCTATGATGTTCTGGAAGCCATGTGCAAAGAAACTCTTGCAGATATCCCATCACCAAATAATAGTAACAAAAATGTAATTAATATTCAAATACATTCTATTACATCCCCTCTTCCGCGTTTTATGACCACGCCCACGTTCCCACCCGAATCTAGTCTCCACTCACGTTGTCTTTTGGCCTTAAATTTAGTATTAATCATATTACTGAAGATGATGGGTTACCATGAAGACGTTCTAATCGTATTTGATCGACCTCTGTATCCCAGACAATATCACCGGAAGACGGGCTCACACTGCGGTCAGCTAAATCGGAGGCACTCCGCGGGCTGGTATGGCCAAGTAGACTTGGAGCCACCAAGTTTGCGGAACGTGCTTTCAGCTTTGCGGGCCCAGCTATGTGGAATCAGCTGCCTCCAGTGCTGCGATCTATGGAGAACCAAGAAGAGCGTAAAAACTAATTTTTTCGAGATGTCGTACCTATAAAACACCCTTTAAGCGTCTCTTACGCAAAAATGGAGCTATATAAATTAACATAAACATTAACATAATCGTTATAAGTAAATAGTAAAAGCAAACAGATTTATAATTTTTTAATATAATTTAAAATACTCTTTCACAAAGTTCTTTTTCTTCTTCTTCTACCCCTTATCCTATTGGGTCGGGGTCCCTGCACCGCAAAGGATGTTCTAACTCTTCTTATTTTGGGCTTCGCTCTCCACGACAGCCCTATTTTGTTGTCGCTCAGCAGCAGTCTTCTAACTGTTCCGCAAGCTCCTTCTAGGATGGCCCCTTGGTCTTCTGCCTTTTGGTCTTGCCTGGAATATCTGCTTTAGCAGTCTATATGCCGGCATCCGCAGTACGTGTTCCAGTCACCAAAGCTGTGATTTCTCGATAAGTGTCAATAAGGGTTCCACTTCGAGACATTATCTTATTTACGTATTTCAGATTTTGTCCCTTCTGGTAACTCCTACTATTCCTCGTAGAAATCAAGATCGGTCAAGATCCAGTGCTCGTGGCCACACAAAATTATAAAAAAAATATCCCATCATTTCCAAGGCCACTCCTACACAACAACCACTATACTGTCAATAATCCAAGTCAAGAGTACAACACATAATATCAATTATTCATTTGATTATTCTCTTCGATGTAACAACCGCATCATTAGTACTTAAATTTAAGTTGTTTTTGTTACTCTGTACGAATTGGAAGTTTAGTAAATAGGCGGATATTTTCAGATCAATCCTTCCTTTTCTAAATTATTCACAACTTTATCGAGTCTCCTGAAATCACCATCTTTCTATCCTTCCATGTGCCACGCAGATCCTTCAGACAGAGCTTATTTCTTTTTTCTTTCAATCTATCACACCAATAATAGGGAATCCTTTGCCATCTATAATAACCTTTTAAATTGTATAGTTATTATTGATACCAAATATGAAGAGTATCTATCGTATGGTGAGGCATATATTGGAAACTCGTCTCCCTCCCAGTTCATGGCTTAGGCAAATGAAACGCGAAAAACAATTAAAACTTTTATTTAATGCGCTAAAAGTCACTGGAAACAAATTTGATCGGAGCACACTAATAGTCACACTAATAGCACACTTCATATTAATATAACAGTATTTTTTAACGCAACAACAGGTCATGAAGCGTAGCTGTAGCGAACGCACAAAAAAAATTGTTGAGGTTAGAAGACAGATGGCACTTACTTAAGTCACCTTAGATTTTCTGCCGACATAGTAGTTGTAAGTAAAAACATCAAAGAACTAAGTATAATGATAAAAAAAGACTACACGAGGCTTCGAGCAAAGTTGGTTTAAAGATGAATAAACAGAAAACAAAAATTTTGAGTCCAGAAAACAAAGTCATCACAATCAATAAAATAATAATAATATGCAATTTATCAAAGAAAACGATAAGGCAAATTTCTAAAAAAATACAACACCAAAATTGAGAGACAATTTTAAAATTCCAAAATGCAATACAAAAAAATATCAACAAGGTTTCATATACTCAGGCATAAAATTTTTAAACAACCTTCCTATCGAAATGAAAAAGATATAGGATACAGAAAAATTGAAGAGCAAATTGAAAGAACATCTCTATGAACTGAACTAGACACTATTACCTTCAAAGTCAACTTCTTCAACTTCGTTAAGTTCACTCTACTACTTCATCCTAGATATATAATATAATATAAAATAATTAAATGTAAATTTATTAAATGTGAAGAATTATATACAGAAATTCAAAGTTCCTTGTCCGAGCACAAGAGCAATGCTCTTAAATGGAGAGGGACTATGAATAACACAATTGTGTAATAAATATTATTGAACAATAAAAAAAAAATATTGAAATAATGGATGAATATATACATCTGGTACACGAGATAAAAATGGACAAAGAAAACCAAACAGCAGAATTCCCAAGACGAGCAGGAATAAGCTGGGTTGCTTTTGGCAAACTTATACATATTTTCAACAACAAAGAAATCCCAATTAGTTAAAAAAGAAAAGCCTTTGAATCATGCATACTGCCAGTGATAAAGTGTGGAGTGGAGGTGATGGCCCTTACAAAGAGAAGTTTAGAAAAGCTCAAATGCACGAAAGATCCATGGAGAGATCCATGCTAGGCATAAGCTTAAGAGATAAAATAAGAAATGATGAAATTAGGCGCAGAACTAGAGTAGTGGATATCATGGATCGTGTAGCGAAACTAAAATAGCAATGGTTGCAAGGCAGGATGCTACAAGATGGACTCCTAGAGTTCTGAAGTGGAGATATTAGAATAAAAGAGGCATTAGAGGACCTCAAGAAAGATGGGCTGACGATATAATCGCTGTGAGGGGGGAAGAAATGGCTACAATTAGAAAATAACAAAGAACGATGGAAGAAGCCTTTATCCGGCAGAGAGAGATGAAAGCTGAAGAAGAAGAAAATGCAATATGAATAAATTGACTTGCAACTTGGTGAGTGCAAATATTGTATTCAATTTTTAAATTAATGTTTACTGTGAGAAAGTACAGTTGTTTCTTGCTACCCTGATGTGTTCTTACTTTACAATTGTTTGCAATTAACGAGAACAAAAAACACCTTTTTACCGGATGTAATGGGTAGCACGCTTCGTATTTTGGTGATTATTTGGTGTATTGACTTTCGTAACAGAACAGGTTTATTGCTGGTCGCGGGACTTATCGCATGATTGTTAAATATTTTAGTTTAAGTTTTAAACGTATCGGAATATATTGTTGGATCGATGTATTTATAACCAATCGGCTTCTTCGTCCATTGCTTGTGTTAATTAGGACTGGTTATTTTACCTTGGTTTACAGTACCTAAGATTTCGCTTAAAACATATACCTACTTTACATTTTCTACTAATCAAAAAACAAAAGTGAAAATCTACGCTGCAAAAAAATATTATAAAAAAGTTGTACCGGTTGTTTCAAAAATCTGGGAAACTGCGATTAACCAATTAAAAAAAAATGGACTTTAATAAAATGTATTTTTGTAATTAAACTACATACTACATACTACATACACGCAATAATTAAGAAATTTATCACTGCTATAATTTCGAGAGTAGCAGTCCTCTCATCAACAACACGTGACAAATATGGGGCAAAACGCGAGAAAAATCGCCGTTACCTAAAAAATAAATTCTTCTCGGAATTTGTTAACCACATAATTGATACCAACCATTTTTTCGATAGTCACAAATTAATATTTTTTCACATATTTTCAAAACTGTATGTATGTTAGTGTGTATATAAATAACTTCCTCTCTGTGAGATACTTGTGATTCATCTTTATTAAAAACAATCCCTTTGGGGAAAAAATACAGTAATAGTGTTTCTAAAAAAGTTTAAATTCTTATTTACAAAAAAAAAAATGTTGCACCACGAAGTGGCTGCCAAATCGTTCAATGATATCGTATTGTTTTATTGGTCGCATAAATAAACAGGTAAAAAAGTAACCCATAAAAAACAAGTTTTTATTATACTCCCTTTCTTTGTAAAATATAACAACAATTAAAGACGAATTAAAACATATAACATAACACCAAACTTAGAGTAATTTAATATATTTTTAAAATGTCAAATGTTTTGAGCTTTGATAAGACACTTCATGCTTTGAAGATTAAATTGTAAAAACATTTGTCAGTCAATTTAGATTTTAGACATTCATAGTGGAGTACCTATTATGTATACCGACGGAGTAATTCAAATTTAGAAAATATTCCGCGACTTTATCGGGCCGCCGCGCCGTTGCTACTCAAACTTTTCTAATGATTCCAATTTGAAAAAACCAATAAAATTTCTAAAAATCTGAAATTATACTATAATTATCAATTTTCTTTAACGAAAATTTGATAGATCTTTTTGATCATCGCCACAAGTCTACTTGCCAAGTTTCAGCTCGATTGGATCACGGGAAAAGGGTCGAAAATCGATCCAAAGATTTTTTTGACGGCAAGGAAGCAGACGCCACGAGTTAATATAAAGGGAGTAAAAATATGAAAACATGAAAGCATTACAAACAGCCAAGGAATGTGGTACGCACGGCCCTGCCACGGGATCGTGACGGGCCCATTAGATCCCCCCAGCCCCCTATTGTTTCGATACATTTTTTAATTCCTCCCCGGCGAGATTCGAACCCGCGATAGCCACGCGCCACCGGGTCGCGGTTCACCTGAATTCATTTAGTGCTAATTAAAAAACGGGCCGGCGCGGCGGCTTCACGCCCCAGCGCGGCCCTGTTCATGTTTTCGGCTCTGCTGTGGGTTCTGGCCGACACGCACCGCCGCCCGATACTGCTCTTCGGCCCTAATTCCTCTAATTACGCGCCTGACCCACACAGGAGACATCGCGCGGTTAGTCAGGATGCGAAACTCTAATATCAACGTCTTCAAATGATAATTACAAACCACCACATATGTGGGGCATAAAAGCAAAAGTGGCACTATAAAATAAATTGAAAGCAGTCATCGAGGATGACTGATTTATAATGTACTGAATTCGAGATTTTATAGGATATGTAGCCTATACATTTACAGTAAACATGATTTTAGAAGAGATAGATACATAAAATCTAGGATTCATTTTTCATTCATTCATTCATTTTAAATTAGTAATCCTCGATGACTGCATTCAAAACTTCTTTTTAATTAGAACGAAGTTCCTTTACGTGGCCTGTAGTAGGAGTTGAGTAGTAGAAATTGTCACGTAAGGAAAAAAGCGTTATGACCTCTCCATGCGATTTTCTCTTTTTCTATCATGTACGAGTGTGTTTGCGCGTTCGAGTATCGAGATTCGAGTAGACGAGCATCGTGTGCGACAAGTTGTATAACCTCAACCCTGAACGCGTGGAAATTTTGTTAAAACTTATTTTTTAATTGTTTTTTTAAAATCATACGGGAGTTAAATTGTCTCATTATTGCAATTTTGCGATGAAGATTCAAGAAATGGTAACTGCAACAAGTATTTGTAATACGAAGTGTGATAATAAATTTGTATATTTTGATACAAGTATTTTTTACTATTTATATACGTTTAACGCGACTCGAATATTTATTATTTACATACATTACAGAGAGACAATAGTGAAATTATATGCTCAGCATCAAAAAGAGTATCGATAGAAAAAAAATCCAAAACAACTTCAACGTAACGTTTCCTTACGTAATGAAAATATACAAATATAAACATCTTGATCAATATACAATCTAGATCTCCATATCGAATTATAATCGGAATTGAAGAGAATAAGAATACGGGGGTTCCCCGACCGCACATGTAGTTTTTTTATGGATATTGCTGCCTTTGCTTTTATACCCCATATTTGTTCTTAGTAAATCATTTCTAATGTATTTTTGTGTTATTTTTGTATGTTGTTTTACATGTTTTTGTATGTATATAAAGTGATTTTTGTTTTAAGTAATATATTTTTTATTTTATATAGCATCTTTGCTTTTTTGATATATGTTTCGAATTATGTGAACTTAAATGTATTGATTACCGGGGTATTTTTGAATTATCGGGGTCTTACTGTATTTCATTTTAATGTATTTAACAAAACTGAAAAGTAAAAGTAAAGTAAACGCGAAAGACCTGGCACGATCAGATACTACAAGTATTTGAGGATGGCCCTGTTAAAAGCCGCAACAACCGTAGAACTTGTATGAGAAGATGTATGAATGTGGCCGAAGCAAAAGTGGTGTGGCATTCAATCCTCTCTGCCTACCCCTGCGGAGAAACGGCGTGATGGTTAGTTAGTTAGAAAATTAAAAAAATAAATGTAACGTTTTACGAATATAACGGATATAAAAAATTATTTCAAGAGAAGCTTGTTGATGTAGTTGGTTATGACTCTCACCCAGTGGTCAGTGATTCGAGCCCCATTTCAGAACACCAGCTGGTACTTTTTTCAAGCACAAGCGTTTAGGTCAGTTTGAAAATAGTAAGAATATTGATTCGAAACGTATTTTTTGTCCGCATCTCTTTAATATTCTAATAAATTATTTTAGCACAATGAGGGTGTATATTGACAAAGAAAAAATATCTTCCATTTTCTTGATGAAAGTTTTTGATTTTTTCCATTGTTGAAGATAAACTTTTTCATGGATTGTTTCACCAAAACATAGGTTAGGTGAAAAAAATATAATTTTTAATTTTGTAGTGTGCGTGCTGTTATCGGGTTGCCCGCGAAAACTAATGTAAGAGAAAGCAGTGGCAGCGATATGACATAACTTAATGCACGGCGTGTTTGAAATAAATAAAAATAATCTCGGAATATTTTTATTAATTTAAATACTATTCTGTCAATGCATTTTGTAGTATGTCAAATTACGCATCATCAGATAGCATTTTGATAGGCAGTCACGCGCCATCTAACGGTTGATCAGCCTCACCTTAGGGTGGGTTCGTAATTATCCGCGGTGCACTTCCAATTCTTTTTCAGTTGGCTGTCTCTACTGCTTCTTGCGTGCGTGCGGCACACATGGGACTTACATACTGTGGCGGAATTTTGTGTTTGATATGCCAGTTCTTAATAACTAGCTGCAGCCCGTCAAATAATATATATTTGTGGCATCTTTTTGGCGCTCCACGGACAGGTGGCCGCAGCAACATGCGTTGAACGGCCGTTTCGGGTTTGGTGACCCGGGGTTCAAGCCCCATCGCCAGCTGTGAATTCGAACTTTAAAATTACGGATGTTACACGAAGTTACGGGGACAGACAGACCGACAGACCGATGGACAGACGGACGGGCGGATGGATGGACAATGAAATTATTATGTTTGATAATAATAATAAAAACGGATGAATTACGCATTTGACCAAAAAACTATATAGTTTAAAACTAAGATTTTTACTAAAATAAATCATACAAGTCTCACAGAGACAAAGCTATTTATATGAGAAGCGTGTATAGAAGTTTCTTATAAGATGGTCTAGGGCTCACATGCTATATGAGATGGCTTGAGAAGAGCTTGTGTATTCAATGACGTTCTGAGCGGCCATGAATTTATCATTGACCTTTCAACATATTTTTTTTAATAGAACGATTTTTTGTGCAGTAATGTTGTGTTGATAATACCTCTTTTTTAAGCAGGAAAAATAATTACTACGTTTATAATAAATATGCACAGTACAATATTAAAAATATGTGAATACAAAATGATTGATTACATTTTATGTTAAATAATATTAATATATTATAAAAGTAATAAAATTTCATGGACGAAAATACTATATACAGGCCCAATATTTACAAACAAATAAATATCTCTCTCCCAATATTAGACCCGCGTTTTACACCAATAATAAATAATATTTTAAATTAAATTGCAAATTATAGACATGATTTAACGTTCTTTTTTCACATGCGTTAGTCAACCTTTACTTATCAGACAGCAAAAAATATTGTAACCAAGATTTGACCCAACAATCGCGAGATCAACATGTCTTGTATAAAAGCTAGCAAATACGTGCGGCAGAGTTGTTTAATTTGACAGACGATAGTAATCCACAGATAAATTGAAAATGAAACCATACGGCGGTTAGCAGTTTGGCCAGCGCATATGTGCTCCAGCAACAGTAAATCAAGAAAGTACCTACCGGCAAGAGAGAAGTTTTCTAGTGCGAACTTGAGAGATTTTAGCAACGTGCATCAGTATCTGAGAGGCGAGTTATTCGGGAGAGGTGATTAGTGCGAATTACGAAATTTAGATGAAATTTAAGAACAGCGTTCAATGTTACATTTGCCTCTACAGCCACGATTCCGTGACAATACATGTACATAAATACAACGCACAAGTGTAGAAGCGCATGAGTTTCACGGTCGACAATGAAATTATTAATTAACATCTGTTCAGATGAAATTATCCCACGTACAGATGAGACGATACCAGGGGTGCAGTTCAGATTACATTTGACGTCGTAATAGTTAAATATAACTATTGTTTGATTGCCGTTTCGTTCAGAGCGAGACTCGAACTTGTGTTACCTTAAACACCCAAGTTAACTAACCGCAAGTTGTTGCTGCCACCTTAATAGGTTCGCCTCCAAGTATCGACTGCACACCTGCTACTCGGCAACACGCGGATATCGTCCTTACATAAACGACTACAGAGATCAAATTCGATTGGACACGTGCGATAAATTGTTTATTGAATTATAGATCTTATTGTCGGTCCGAATTAGATCCACAATCGCCTGCAAGACGTTCAGACGGGCACCCCCTTATGAAAATATCATTGTATATCGACCGTATTAACTAACAAACAGTAATTGTTTTGAGGTCGGATGAGCACAAGTCGTTGGTTTTTTTTATTGTGTGTTTGTTGTAAATTATTATTGGGAAATATTTCAATTATGGTGTAGAAAAAAAAACGGTTCACTTCATTGCGTGCCCGGGAGCCGTGTCCACGAAGGGGTAAGCGGTGACAATGATTTTACGAATAAAATCATTTAAAATGTATTAAAGTAATATTAAGAACTAGCACAAACAATGCCACAATTTTTTTAAATATATTTTTTAAATGTTTTTTTTCATAATCTATATACATGTAGGAGCATACCCGAATTAAATAAATACTTAGACTTGGAATATACCAATAGAATTAATTACAGTTTAATGGACTAAGTTTTTACTTATGTTTTGTTCCCCATGAATTATATATATTTATTTACTTTAAAGTGTCCTAATTATTATTCATTTCTCTTTCAAATATGTTAAGATTTTAGCTTTTATTTTTTTGGTTTATTTTAACTTCTTATCTTATTTATCTGGTATATTGGCTTAATTATTTTTATTTTACTATATTATTAAAATTTTAAAGGTTTCTAATTATTACTGCTTGCTTGTGTAATAATAATTATTTACATATATTGTTCATTTATAATAAATGTGTTTTATTATATTATTATTTTTTAATTATTTACTGTAAAAGGTGTTTTATGTTAGGTATATAAAAATTCTTTTAATTTTCATGTAGGTACTGTAAAAGTCCACTAGGGCGTTGATTAATAAATAATATTAAACATGTCTATTTTTACAGACACCTTGGAAATTGTATATGCACTTTGTACCTAAGAATACATTTCAGTAGTGTTGTTAACCTCAATCACATTAAAAAGTTAAATGTTCCTTTTAAAATAATATTGCCGATATCTGTTAACGGAATATATCATTATCATCATCATTCTTGGCACTACAACCCTTGGTGGGTCTTGGCCTTCTCAATAATTTTCCTCCACTCATCTCGGCCTAGTGCCAGCGGAGAGTATAATGTCCGATAAAATAACGCGTAAGCATCAAACATAATAATTTCGTTGTCTACCCATCCGTCCATCTGCCTGTCCACGTAACTTCGTGTAATGTCCGTAATTTTGTACGCATTCACGGCTAAAAAAACGGCCGGAGATGGGTGAACCCCGGGCCACCAAACTCGAACCGGCCGATTAACGCATGTTGGCCACGGCCGCCTCTCGTTGAGTGTCAAGAAGATGGTATAAATGTATACTAGGATTCAGCAAAGACGCGAACCAATGTTCCGTAGTTTTTGTGAGATTGTAGCTAGTTTTTAATAATTTATGTGGGCGAAAGGAGCAACCAAATAAGTCAATATAATTGAGTTTTAGGTTAGCATCCAGAGTTGCTCTTTAGATGCGTATCTAGCAAGAAAAAATTAGATAAGTTAGGAAATAAAATTAAGTGCGACTATTTTTTAATTTTTTGAAAAAAGACAAAGGCATTTTTCGTTATTTGTAAAAATTAGCAAGAAACAACGACATTAGTCAACTTGGTTGAACGTTATTTTGCAAAATACAAAACTACTGGCGCAAATAATAAAAAGCTTTAAGAGATATTTCGTTAACAAACGAAATTCTCAAATTTCATTTTGGCTCTCCTGAAAACCTACATTTTTTGACTTATACGTTTGTTCCTTTCACCCACATATTTTTTTGAATAATTATACTGATTTTCTAAAATAATGAATGATTGTTGTAGTGTCATCGGAAAAACGTCTCTCTGGAAAATGTCAGAGTGCGTAAAACATTAATTACAAGATTTCTCGCTGACAGACAAGTGAAGTTAAGTTAAGCATGTAAACAAATAGAATGATTATGTCGGAGTGTGATTCTTCCGATATAATAAAATACATGGAATGTTCCTGATATACATGTAAATATTTACGTATAAAAAATATAAATTTTTGATACATAATTTGACAACATTTTTTAATCAAATGTGGGGATCGTTAAAAACCATCAAAAATCGATTTGTACGATAGATTAATTAAAAGTATTAGAAGGAACATAAAAAATCGTTAATTACCGTTTTTCTTTCACTCAAGTAGGTGGGTAGGAACATTGACATTTGACGACCAACGACCGTCTCACCCTCCACCTGTGGATAGGGGAGGCCGCGATGAATCCATCAAGTCGGATCGTAATAAATCGGTTAATAATTCCGGAACACGACAATGGCCGGCGGACGTCTCGACAGGCCGGAAGCGCGCCGTAATCTGGACGCCATCAGCTCGCTTGATTTAAGGGAATATAATGCCGCAGGAGCAGATAATTAGGGACGCCGTTCAATTATTTTATTCAAATAATCATATTTTTCGTCACACTAAAATGGCAGGGCATGTTGCAAGGCAGGATGCCACAAAAAGGACTCCCAGAGTTCTGAATTGAAGACCTTGGGGGAATAAAAGAGGTGTCGGAAGACCTCAAAAGAGATGGGCTGACGATCTATATTAGTGATGTAACGAATATTCGCATTCGCAAAGTTCGAGCGAATGTTTTGCGAATATGAACATCAGAAAAATACATAATATTAGGTTAATAAAAAATCCATTTATTTCTTATTTTTTTATTATTAGATAAAGTAGCTTTACCTCGTAATCACATTATCAGTCTTCACTTTACTTTATCATTTGGAATTATTTATTTACCATCTACTTCTACATAGGGTAATAAAGCTTAAGATTCCAGATCACTACTAAATAACAATTAACTTCTCATTACAACGTTGAAAACAAAAAATATAATAATGCAATGTAAACAAACAAAAACAAATTCTTCTCTGAAACTTTTATCAGTCTTTACACAAGTTTTTAATGTTAGGTAATCATTTTCTTGAACGAAACTAAAAACAAAAATCAAACAAAAACTATGTTCTTCAATTACAAACTATAAATAATTTATGTTTTATAAGAAAACACTTTAAACAAACAAAAACAAAATTATTCTTTATGCTTCTATTAAATCAATTCGGAAATTCTCGGAACAAGATGCAAACGGAACGCGCCTCGTGCGAAACCGAGCCGCTAAGCCATACGTAATTGGCGCCAAATTAAAAAAAACTCAATATTCGTATTCGTATTCGCATTCGCATTCGCGAATGTCGGTAGCAGATATTCGCATTCGCACTCAAAAACTGACATTCGTTACATCACTAATATATATAGCCGATGTGGGGGAAAAGAAATGTATAGCAAATAACAAGGTAGGATGGGAGGGTATGGAAGAGGCCTATCTCCAGCAGTGGAGAGATGAAGGCTGAGGAAGAAGAAGAAAAATAATAGCTTTAAGAGGCATTTCTTAAAATATTTTTCTATACGTGCAGGATATCTCCTATGTATTAGCAAAAACTATACAGGTGGATTCCTGCCTTGATAATGAGTCGAAAATATTCAAGCAACCATGACTATATCAATAGTTAGGAGATATGCAGATTTTATTTCAATATTCCTGACTTATTTTTTGAAAAAAGTTGAAATATCATTACAGTAACTTACATCAATTATGAAAAATTCATTCGCTTCATTTACAAGTAGAATAAAATGATAAAAATCTTGCAAAAATTGAAAAAAGATTTTTTATAGTAATTGAAATATTATGACATTCTCATCACACTAAAATAAGCATAAATTTGTTAAATATTATCTTATTATATTTCACAGAGCATTGGCAATTCTGGTTAAAATTTTATTTACGTACTTATGTAGGCCTATAGTATGTATACGGTATCTAGGAATGATACCTATAGGAATGATAGCCACTAGGGGCTAATACGTAATTAAAATTTATTTGCGACGTTTTCCGAGAGAGATTTTCGATTTGTTAAAAAATAGTGGTGTAATAATCACGATGCTCTTCTAGTGAATTGGTGGTCGATGATTCAAACCCCATTCCAAGACAACAGCAAGCAAGTCCTATTTTAATAGTAACAAGCTTTTAGGTTATTTTGTAAATAGTAATAATATTGATGCGACAAGATGCGCATTCTGTGTTCGCATTTCTATTTAAAAAAATAGATATGCAAAATTCGGCGCTGGGAACGGATTTCAAGTATTTTTACTAAATTTTTAAGAGAAAAATTAGTTTAATATTCGTTTTCCTCAGAATCTGAAACATACTTAATAAAATATGTATGTTACCAAAATTAAAAAAATCAATTGTATTCATACTACACGAAAAGTATCGTTCAGTGAAGAAAAACCCACAGAATACCAGGGGCCGATTTATAAGTAATATATGTATTTACTCACACATCGGCCCTGAACTTTTGTAACCCACTTCGGCATTATTTGAGTGCTAAAGTAGCCATCAAGAATGTAAGCGACGTGGTGAGGCAATCACACAAAACCGCTTCACTGTCTCTGTGATGCAAGGGTGAGGAAATTATAATTTGTTATATGAGAATACAAAAGTAACGTTATAGTAAGGTGATAATACAGGTCAGTCAATCAAGAACGTTGGTTAACTGTAATATAGCAACAATCACTACAAATATTAATAATAATGGGCAATGGACAATGAATAGATCTAAGAAAGGTTTTAGTTTATCACACTCTTAACTAAGTGAAAAATTGAAAAATATTGATCATGATGGAAATATTAATTTTAATTAAACAACTTTGTATTTACGCTTACTTTTTTTACACTTAACTATTTTTTTTACACTTTATATTAACACTTAACTAGTAACTTATTACAATTAAAAAGCCGAACATTTACATTTACATTCAGGCACGTAAATTCAATGTTAAAGGAACACATTAGATGTCTCAATAACAATAACATTTCCGAATTCTCGAACCATCTTTTGGAAAAAGGCCATACGTTTAAAAAGGAAAACGATATTCTACACGTAAATAATAGAAGGCCTTAGATTAGATAACTTAGAAATACTAGAAATAAAAAAATGGCCGAACATTAAAGCCTTGACATATTCCCTATTTCGGCGTCCACAATTATCCCCACCATAGCTGTAGACACGCCCCCGTTCAAAAATTAATTTGCTTGCTAGAATAGATAGTGGATAGTTAGTTTGCGTCCGTCCTGATAAAGATACGGTAGTATCGAAACCTGTTGATAAATAAATAAGTGGTTAATACAAAGTTGTTTAATGAAAAATAATAATTGTGTCCAACCACAAAGTTAGCGCTATAAACATCGAAAAAAATACGATGGAAATATTTTATCATGGTTTAAAAGATATTTAACAAATCGTATACAACGAATAAAAATTCTAAATAAATTTAGTCAGTATCATATAGTTAGCGGGCTGTCGACTCGCACGACGACAGTCGCCATAAACGAAAAGGCCGCGAATCAAAATGTCTCTAAAATATGAATCTGTAATTAACAATACATCACGAATTTTCCATCAAAGTGATTTCGCGTCCTCAGATAATTACAGATTTTGAGGACGAGAGCGACATCGGTGGAACAGCCCGCAGATTAACGATCTTATATAAGCCGAGAAATTAACCGGGTAAAATTAATTATTGTACACATTTTCGCGCGATAAAGTCTCCAAATTCAAAGATCGGCTCTTCGGGGGTAGGTCGCGGCGGGGTGGCGTGTTCGGCTGAAGGTTTATGTATGGTTTCGGCGTCATCCCCCTTTGGAACTATAAATTTCCGAATTCGCGTATAAAGTGACGATATCCGAAAACGGCGTTCAACTGTCTGGGCGAACGATTTATGTTCCGGGGACACTCCACGGGCGTAACTTTTCTCTTTACTAATTTGATTATCACTCTGGAATCACAAATACAAAAAATCTCAAAATAATACTAAAATTATTGTTATTTCTTTATGTATATACATACTATCACAAATCATGACAATGGGAACTGAACACTATTTCGCAATACGTAGGTATTCTGGTACACTTTATTCGCCGGTTGATTATATTCGCTCGAATGTTGTCTTCATTCTTCTGCTGGTACCCAATTTATAGAAAATATTTTCACTTAAATCTTTTGGTACTTTTCTGTGTGTTCTACCGGTTTCTGGGTGTTTCCAGTTTATTTTAAAACGTCTTGAGTTTTGGGAAATCCTCGAATTATTTTTGTTTCTAGAATCTAATAATAATACTTTAAGGTCTGTATTCGAGAATACAGACTTTATACAGTACAGTACAGTTAGAATATGTATAATACTTTTAGGTTTAGATTTTGTAGTTTATATAACAAAAATGCTTAACAATAACAATAACAAAATTCCCTACATCAGGATATAATAACGTGTCCCATGCCAATTATAATAATTTCGTTGTCTGTCTGTCCATCCGTCTATCCGCGTAACTTCGTGTAATGTCCGTAACTACTTTTTTCGAAGATTTTTTTTTCGATTAATTTTCTTTCATTTTTTAGATTTATATTATTTTAGATTTATACATATTTTTTTTTAGATTTTTTAAAAATAAAATAAATACATACTTATTCCTTAGGAACCGGCATGTAAAAGTAGCGTCATTTTTGACGGGTTGTAGGTAGCTAGTATTAAAAAAAATAGTTAACAGCAAATTACGCATTATAAATAACTGAATCCGTTTTGCAAATAGTTATTTTATTTTCACATTAGTTTTTCAACTCCTATATATTTATTTTGTGAATGTCTATAATTTCAATTTTAAATAATTTGTATAATTTATATAATTATTAGCAAATGTTGAACATGTTGATAATTCATATACACATATTTTTAAAGTTTCAGAACATATTTGTAAATAAATATTGAGTTTGATTACAGATATTAATTTCACATTGAAGAAATTAATTTATAAATGCCTTACGAGGGCATTATCAATCTTATTAGATTGATACTGCCCTCATAAGATGACACGCGTCTCAGAAAATTAAAAAGGCAAGTATTTTTACTTCCATACGTGTGATTATGGAGTTCTATAAACATACCCATGAAACCATAAACTCGTATTGTGTATGCATTACAAAGTTAAAATAAATAATATTTTTTGTTAATATTTTTCCTTTAGTTCGAAGTCGTATCAAATTCAACAAATACGAATAAACAAGATTAGGCAGCAAATATTCGCATCATTTTTTTTTCGTGCCGTTATTTAAAAAAAACGAGCGAGCCTTACAGTAGTCGCATATGATGTGTAACATTTGACATCTAACAATTAAAAATTTCAATTGAGCTGCAACAGAAACAGAAAGACAAAAAATGTATGTGCATTTATTTATTATTGAATTTTGCCAGACTAGGTGGGTACCGTATATCTACATACGCATTTTTATTTACAAATGTGTTTGGTCAATTATGTGTTTTTATTTATTTTCATAGATGGCGGTAGTGTGTCGCTATAAATATTGTATGAAAACTTTGAATAAATATTTAAAGATAATCACATAAATTACATAAAATTTGAGAATGTAAATATACTTATTGTTTACATTAATGTAAAATAAAATTAAGTATTTATTGGATGGTTTCGAAGATATAAGCCAAACTATATCAAAGTTACAACATCCACACGCTTGACACCAGACGCGCATCATACATACAAAATCAGAAGCGTTGAATGTTGGAAGTGTGCGTCTTCAGGACTTGCTGGACATTGATTTGTTTACAAACGATAATTTTTTTCCATTGCGCGCGCTCATTGGTCAAATGAAATTGCGCGCGCTTCCCCGGCGTCTTATTTCCTGTTACACATTTCCATTCTTTTTCACGCACATTGCCACATATTGCAGGAAAGATGTTACACATCAAAAAAATAATGTAAAAAAAATAACTGTCATCCAAAAATTTAAATAAATAATTAACTGTATTTAAAATTAGTAGGTCAGGGGTGCAGTAAAAAATGAAAAAAGTTATCTCGCATCTGCAACGTTGGTTCCCGCGCCCGATCGTGTGTACGCCCATGGTCAGAATTCCTCCGTTGATGGTTTGCAAGCGAATTTGAGTATATTATCCGCTGTGTGTCGGACAAAAGAGTTCCGAGCGAGTCGCGGGGAGGGGCGGGGTGGGCAGACTCGGGGTTAAAATTTACGGCCTTAATGCAATTTTCAATTAGAACCTTAATGGGTTATGGCTAAGGGGAGGCTGGGGGTAAGATTATTTACTACGTCTTGCTGAATAGAAATTGTCAGTTTGACCTGGCCCCCATTATAATGGGCCGCGTTTATGCCCGTCGCCCGTAAAGACGGATGGCGGAACAATATTGTCGACGCGGCTTACAATATTCGCGGAGTCAACGTGTTAATAACGTGGGTGTTAATTAGTATGGGACGTCTTTAACCAAACATGTTGGTCGCGCCAGTATCAATATATTTTTATAATATATATTCGAACTGTTCGTGGGAGAGATAGGCAAATTCTCTGCCTGGTATCAATACATACCTCCGATGCGCCGACCGACCAATGCCGAACTTCTGCCATTGAACGATCTACGCCCGCTCCGCAATTTTGTTTCGATCTTGACGCGTCGCTATCTCGTATTCATTCGTGAGAGTGAATTAACTTCAGGGTGGAGACGGCAACCCGCATCATCCCACATACAGTCCATTACAGAGGAGTGCCGAGTTTCTGGCAAATCGGAGGATGCAAAGGTCAGTTTTGGCATTGTCTCTTCTGTGTGCGAGCTTTACGCACTTATACTGCACAGCTGGCTTGCCTTGGAAGTCTCTGTATAGCTGTAAACATCCACATGTAAAAATGTTAACAGGTTCTCACGGCCGTTTAGAATCTGCTGTAGTAGTTTTCTGGGATGTTCTGCCGTGTTTATCTTACCTCCATCATCAGGGCTGATGTGATGAGTATGTGTTGATGAAGGTTAAATATTGGCTTGCAATACCGTTCCGAAGTTAGGGTATGTCCTAGTTTGCGTTAGGTTAAGTACTGTCTTGCAGTACCGTGTCGAAAGCAGGGTGTGTATGTGGTAATGTATTGTGTGGTGATAACGTGTCGGAGGTGTTATCAAGAGTTTTTGTGGGGTTATGTCACTGTTTCTTCTGCTGCCGGATAATTATATGTGAGGAGTCGCCGATTCAATTGATTCTGCAGCGGCGGATACCACAAGGTTTTTAATTTAAGACCATCATCATCATCACTCTTGGCGCTACAACCCTTGGTGGGTCTTGGCCTCCTCAATAATCTTCCTCCACTCATCTCGGTTTTATTCATTGGGTATTTATATACCTCGAGTGCCTCATTGACAAGGCGTGCGTGATGACTCTTGGGCTTTCCTAAGATCTTCGGCTCAAATGCAAAATGGTGGCACGTATCTAGAAAGTGCTCAGGCAATGCCCAAATCTTAAAACGCGCACTGCAGTTAACGCACACAAAGCAAGTGCACATATGGTAACTGCATAGCAGATTATAGTTTATTATTTTGCCATCGTGACATTGTATTGTGCAGCGAGGTGTGATCTAACCTAACTTATAAATTTATATATCTTTGTGTTTAGTTGCCATGAGTGTAGTTGTCCTTTCTGCTGTATCTGGCCCTGCCACAATTTTATTTATTTATTTAATATTGGATAGAATTTTATTACTTTTTTTTACTCTTTTAAAACTATATGAACAGTATGTCGTACAGCGACATATGTACCTACTGTTCATAAAGATCGAACAGTACTATATAGTACATCAGGTCTCAAAGGGATTGCATTGTTTTAAAATGGTCTATTAAGCGCACAAAACTATATTCCTGCATTGATTATGAATCGAAAATATTCAAGCAACCATGACCTAATATCAATAGTTAGTGAGATATGCGACATCAAATTGTGCATTTTTTTTTCAATATTTCTGACTTATTTTTTGTAAAACGTCGGACTATCATTACAGTAACTTATATAGAATACAAAAAATTCATTACCTGGAATATAAGTCAAATAAAATAATAAAATCTTCAAATTCCAATTGGAAAACATTCCATTTGGAATTTCTGCAGGCTTTTATCATTTTATTTATTTCTATTGAAACAAATTAATTTTTTGTAATCGATATAATGCAACTGCAATGATAGTTCAACGTTTTGTTATAAATAAGTCAGAAATAGTGAAAAAAAATGAAAACTTTGATACTGCATAACTCCGTAACTATTGGCATTAGCTGCCTTAATATTTTCGACTCATAATCAAGGCAGGAATATAGTCTTGAGAGATAATTAATATTTTCCAAATAACCCTATATAACAGTAAGTATTTCAACTCAATCTTGCCGAAATTCTACTTTTAAAGTAAGCTAACGTGGAAAAATTGTATTTATTTATCTGGTAGTAACAAATATGTCGGATACCGACAGTTCGACGATGTCACTGAGATTGGTTAACAAGGTCAGTAAATAAAGAAAACGTTAAATTGATTCCATAATTGGCAAGTGAATATTAAAAAAAAACTATTTTTTCTCTCATCTGTAAATTTTTTTGCATAAATGTGAACCCTTTTTATGGGGATGCGTTCCTATATATCTGAATGATTGATTATTTAATGTTTTTATGATTTTTAAATTAAAATAAATAAAAACACTTTTCTTTGTATTAAACCACGATTTAGATATAACTTCATAATATGTATGCCTCGAATATAAAGTTTGTAATATACATATTATGGAATAAATAAAAATTGAATTGAATTGAATTGAATACTATGAAAGAGAACATGTTATAAAATTACACGATAATAAAAGATAGACAGACCAGCATATGGACTAGAAAGAGCTAAATTACAACAAAAGATTGAACGCCAGGAGAGTGAAAAGGAATTTTTTTAATTTGCGATACTGAAATACTCAATCGATATCAAGCTCCATCGGGCACACAAAATGTCCCAAGGAATATTCCTTTATAGCCAACAATTCATTAATTTCCGCAGCAGCGGAGCCCCCCGCGGTAGCATCTTGCAGCACCTCAGAGCGAGGAGATAATGGTCCATCTAAATAACGCAAAAGTTAATTATTTATTGTAAATATAAGGTGGCTGGCGCCCCCCATCGCCCACCGCCGCGCCCGAGGCGTCGCGACGCGGCGCGAGGGCGTCTGATATAAGAACAATATCGATAGGGAAAACAATGACGCCGGAAGAAAATAAAAGGGTTGTTATTTTAGGGGAAATTGGCGTTATTTTTAATTGGATTGCTGACGGTTGAATTATGACAGTTTTAAAATGAAGTCAAAATAATTAAGGCCACGGCATATGTGACAACGAATAAGGGTAGAAATTTATTTTATTTTTACTCCCTTTCTTTCGGTCGGTTGGTTGCTTGTCGAACGAAAAAACTTCCGATCGATTTTTAACCCTTTACCCGTTATCCAATCGAGCTGAAACTTTGCAAGCAGACTCGTGGCGACGATCAAGAAGATCTATCAAATTTTCTTTAAAAAATAATAATAATTATAGTATGATTTTCAATTTTTCAAATTCAAGTTGTATGGAGATTCCGACGAGAAAGGGAGTATTGTAAAAACTTGGTTTTTATGGGTTACTTTTTTAAAATTGGATTGCTAACAGTTGAATTATGACGGTTTTAAAATGAAGTCAAAATAATTAAGGCCACGGCGTATGTGACATCGGACAAGGGTAGATATTTATTTTATTTTTATTCACAAAGTTAATATTATTTCTGTGCAAATGTATGCAAGAATGCATTGTTATCGATATGAAGTCGGTGTGCAGAATTTCAGCTCGATTTGATGACGGAAAGTGTGCTAATTTTCACTTCCAAGATTCTTCCACAAGAAATCAAGACCGGCGGTGAAGTTAATATAAAGGATTTAAAAATAAAATAATATAAAATAAGCGGTAACGTTCTGGATGCGAAAAGAAAAATAAATCCTCAAAAATATTAAAACCCGAAAATTATATAATTAAGTACGAGATCTTGCATCTCACTATTTTAGGTAAAGTTGCGGGCAGAAAAAGTCCTGAAAGATATCCCGAATGTCCATTCTATATCTTGTCCTTTCTATTTAAAGATATAGAAAGGACATCTTTGAAACAAACATAAGCCAAATGTTCGAGGAATCCGCTGTCAAACTATTTCGAGCTACTGTTAGCAAGATTATAATCACTAACATGATTGCTAACATCCTATAACTGGACAAGCGCTATAAGAAGATAGAAGATAACATCAGATATTTATCAAATATTGAAGAACTTACGCTTAACGGTTAGAAATCCGCAGACACGGTGAACATTACCATGTCGTAAAGCCCATTATTATCGAATCAAAGGTGTTGGAATTATCCATGGCCTTTCTCTATGGAGAATCACAAAGCAGTGTGCCCAAATAGCATGACTGCTCGCAACAGTAATTGATTGTGAGAGAAAATCAGCCGAGTATTTACTTTACATTTTGTGGCCTCCCCTCCACCGGACCTCACCAGAACACCCGTGGCCAATCGGAAATTAGCTGCATTTTTAGATCGAAATTAGGAATCTTTGTTCGCTTGTTTTCTTGTTTTTGTTGACTTATATTATTTACGTACATTCTGATTCTTGGAGAGATATATTCATCATCAGGTTCGGTGAATTTGAAAGTGATGCATTTATTTATTTATTTTGTTCTTTAATAGCAAAATAGATTTGCGAGTAATATTATTTTAAACATAATTAATAAAAATAATACACATTCTATAAAACCAATATTTATTGAACAGTCAACATGTTTCGTGGTCAATAGTCCCCTTATCAGGGTACAATATATTAAAAATTAAAATTGGAAGTACAGAAAGTGAAAAAACAAAACAAAAAATGAATATATGGGAGTTGAATAACGAAATTAGGAACTAATTAAAAATTTTAAAAACACAAATTTAATACAACAAGCTTTGCTTATAAATAATAAATTAAAGAATTATATTTTAAATAACAAGTATAATTTTATAATGATTGAAGTAATTTTGATACAGGTAAAACTTGTAGAAATTTTGATATTGAAAGTAAATATGCACTTGATATATTTAAATAGGAACAACTAATCTGAATATACAAATTAACTATCAGAAGCAAAACATTCTTTTGATATAAAGGGTTTAGAAATGTTATACATAAAGAAAACAATCCTAGTCACCTCACTTTTCTTCTTATTTCTTCCATTTACATCCTTCTATTTAAGGTTTTTTCTAACTGTGGTTTTTGAATTTTTCTGTTTTTAGATGTTTTGGATTTTTATATTTTATATTTATTATTCTTATTAGACTGTATTTAGAAATGACGAACGTTACACAAAATAACGGGACAGACAGACGGATGGACGAACAGACAACAAAATAATTATGTTTGATTTTTGACGGTCCACGGAGAGGCGGTGGTAGCAATGTCGCTAGGGTACCGCACTGGTATTTGCGCGTCCGAGGTTCGAACCCTATATGCAGCTATGTAATTTAGGTTTTTACATGAACTTACAGACAGACAGGCAGACAACGAAATTATTATGTTTAATTTCTCCTTGGATGATGAGTTGGTTAAACTCGTAACATTCCTTTGGGCATGTTCTCCCAACTTAAGATTGAGCTAGGAGATGAAGAAGTAAGGGAAAAATTTGTATGAAAACCGAATGGGTCTAGACTGGTTGACTCATGCAGAAGCAGCGCAAGACAGGGGAACATGGAAAAATCCTTGTCGAATCTTTGGGCCCCCGACCCTACTAGGACAAGGGGATAAAGATGATGATGATGATAATGATGAGTTGGTTTAGACTATATTTTGGTCCTCTTATAATATGTCTGAGATACTCCAGCTTTCTTGTCTTGATAGTACTTCTATATTTGTACATAAAATTCTCAATGACAAAATATTTTTAAAAATAACAAAATTATTGTAAATAGTTATGTACATATTGTACATACATATTAATAAAACACCAGAAATAGGAATAGAATAAGATTACCATATAAGAAAAAAGTATATTCACAAAATTGTCTAATAAATAAATAAATAAATATAACATTATTCCAGTATGTGCGGAGGTTTGTGCAGTCCCACATATTCCATATAAGAATACATACATCAAATTATCATACATGTGATATATAGAAATATAAGATGATTTAAATATATATAATATGGAAATGATCACATGCCGGTAGGTACATAAAAGTTAAGATGTAACAAGAAGTAAGGTAGGTATATAGCAAGAATTATTCAAATAATGTATGAGGTGTACAGAGGTGTAAGAACATAAATGAGATGAATGAATTTAAAAACAAATGCTATAATTATTGTAATAATAGTATAGAATTGTGGAGCATAAGATATATTATTTATTATATTATTGAAAGTACCATAGATTAGATCGTATTATATGATGAATTATTTTTTTATTACAGATTGTACCACAGATTAAATTAGATTTAAATGTAAATATATAGGTTATAATGGATAGTTAATTAGTAATAGATTTTAGAATGGTAAGTGTACAATACTAGTTAATATACAGGAATGTAATATAAACTAATTTAAGAAATAAATAAAAAAAATAAAAAAACTTCTTGGTCTTTTTCATTCGTCACCCAGGAATCTTTCAATACGCGAAGAGCTTCGTCTCATTATGCTTTCAGCATAGCTATGTCCAATTAATCATTGTTTTTCTATAATTATTCAGAAACTACCCGTGACGTCAGTACCGACCATAGAGTTTTAAAATATATAAATATGCTAACATATAACTTCTCAACAAGTTTTCAACAAACTTTCAATACGCGAAGGGCCTCGTCTCATTATGCTTTCAGCATAGCTATGTCCAATTAATCATCGTTTTTCTGTAATTATTCAGAAACTGCGCCTGACTCAGTGCCATAGAGTTTTAAAATATCTGTGCTAACAAGTGTTTTTGCTTGTTTTCGATCCCACACCTCGTTGCACCAGCGGCGCCACTGCTCAGAGCGAAGACGGCGCCAATCGAACCGGGACCCGAACCGCCAGCAACGCCACTGATCACAATGGTAATCAAATCACTGGTCGGGCGCTGATTCGCCGATGCGTTACCTACTGCCCGCCGCTGCCCGCGACGCGTGACGTGTCACTTCCGACGCCGTCGGGCGACGTCGGTAATGAGTATTCAAATTAACACTCGTAAAATATATATACTCTGGAGACTCGATTATCCGGACCTCATCGTACGGATTCGCGATTATCCGGATCGTCAACCGCGATGAAATAACTATGTGCGTAGTTTAACGCCGGCCGCACACTGGATGCGTTTTGGTACGAAATTGAGTAGTACGTATACGTACGAATACGCAAGTACATTCCTAACCTTCGAAGTAGTATTGAACATCGCACACTGCACACGCATGTATAGATACGACGTCCGACACGATCCGGATTTCTTCGGAAATTTTTGCGATTTCGTACGACGGATATTGAAAATTTTGTCAATTTGACACTAGACCATAAATGTTTGTGGGACCAAAGTGATTCAACTACGTGACCATCAGCGCAGATTATGGCGGAGGATTCTCTATTATTTCTAGATAGGATAGAGATTTCCAAAGAACTAAAAAACACTTGTAAGTTAAATAATTTGGTTTGATGAAGGTGAGGTATAATTATGTGCTTCGAACAAAAAAACTTTTCAGTATTTCTCCGATGTTATGAGCTTTCGTTGCACGTCGATTCTCCCCAGCATTTGTGAATCTATTAGATAGATAGTCATGAAATTTGTAATTATTTAAGTCTGCCATAATAGAATTTTCCAGAAGATACAGATTATACATTTGGCGCAAACGTCATTGGAGAAATGTCAAAGTAACTGATCGTGACAACGCAAGACGCAATCAATGTGCGCGCTCCGAAACGTACGAAAATAAAACGAACCCCGCGCGGTCACTGTACACGCGTTTCGTTATTGTTCTTGATAGTTAGGTATTGTATATTTTTATATGCTGTTCTGCGATATCCCACTCGATAGAGCATTTAAAAGTGCCGCTACAGAGTCTATTAAAAATTAATGTTCCAAAATGAAAGACTTCAGAATAACGGCCGCTTTCATCCGGATTTCATATTTTCGACCGTAGTTTCGCAACAGTGAGGCCTCTTTCGATTCTAAAAAACAGATTTTGTAGCGCCTAATGCTTCACAAATTTTTAAATTTTTTCTATCTTTATTTTTAGAAAAGTTATAAGCGAAAATGTAAATTGTAGATTGTCCACGATGAAATGGAAAAGTACCGAAGATATTCCAATATCTTTATGATCACTCAGCATAAGATTCTTTTAAATAGTGATAATTTACTTTTGATTTTACATCTTAATATTTTCAGGAATAACAATAAAGAATAAAGAGCCTTTGAAAAAAACCTTTGTCCAAATGCTGTCTTATAATTAATTATTGGATGATACATTAGGGAGGCACATATTCTATTATTACATATTTGCTGAGTTCTTTTGGCAATAACTTTGTTATCAATGATTTGTTATTTGTTATCAATGTTTGTTATGACTTTCTCATTGATATTATTTTCATACTGGTCTTAGGTAAAGCGATTCAAAAACGGCGTATAAGTCAAATATACACAAATAAAACATCTTTTACTACATGCTTTTATTTAGCTCTCTATGTCTATTTGTTGTGGTGAAATCTTGTAGTAGAAATTTTTCATCAACTTTCCGACTAGCTAGAGCTCTGAAACTTTCAATATTTACGTAAAGTGGATGACTATATGCACATTATGAAATTTTTCACATGATTTGGTGATTATGACGATTAAAATTAATAATTTTCCATTTCTATTGAACGTTAAATATCTACGTAGCTTCAAGATTCTCCAATAGTATGAAAAAATTCTAGTCAGATTCTAGTCAGCAGATTCAACTTTGACATTAGGCGTCGGGACAAAATGTCCAATTCGATAAATTAAGGTTATTTCGAATATAGACTCTAGTTTCGAATTGAATCGAATCGAAGATAGAATATAGACGAATAAACTCAAGAGGACAACCTGGTAAAGAATACTCTCTTAAATTACATGAATGCAAAAACCAACAATTTCTGTGCTCTTGCCCCAACATCACGAAGGCAAAAAACATTAAATATCTTGGAGTAGAAATAGATGAAAATCTTCGATGGAACTCTCACATTAATGGAATCATTAAAAAGCTCACAAAATTTATATATTTTTTTAAAAACATAAGAAATATACTATCTAAGGAAGATATTAAAAAAGTTTACTTTGCATTATGTCATTCTCGGATTGAGTATGGAATCTTATCGTGGGGATCTGCCACAACAAACTATATCAACCATTTAAATATATCGCAAAAGAGCATTATAAAAACCATTTTGAAACTTCCAATCAGAACGCCCTCAAAAGAGATCTTTAAATGTTTTGACGTACCGAGTATAAAACAAATATATGCTCTTACACCAATTTAAAGGCACAAAACAAAACAATAGAACATCAGCATATAATACGAGAGGCAGTAAAATGGTAAATAGAAATATACCAACTTACAACACAACTTTTGGCGAAAGAATCTATATCTATTTTGCAACAAAACTCTACAATATCCTTCCCCCAACCTTCAAAAATATTGAAAAGATTGAAGAGTTCAAAAAAAAGATAAAAGCATGGCTAAAACAAGTCGATGCAGATAAATTAGAAGGAGTATTGAAAACTTCGCAGGAATTTAAAAAAAGAAAATAAATAAGTATAAACCAGTCCGCCTCAGCACAGGAACCCCTAGTGAGGACGACTAAGAACAGTAATATGAACAATTTCATTATAAATACATATTATTATATTAAACATGTACAAATTGTATCTAAATAGTACCTAATTAAAAAAAAAGATTTCTAATAACTCAGGAAAACTTTGGTTTTAATAAAAAGGTTCGAGAAAATGAACGTGCCATATAATTGTGTCACGGATTCAAAGAGTATTGACGCACAATATAAGCAGTACCTACTTTCTGCAATTAGCTTCTCAAATTCAGGTGCCATTCCTTCACCTCCTCGCAGTAAAACCGTTACCTGTATTAAAAGCACGCCTTCAAATTTTTTTTGATTCACTCGTTTGACACAGTTTCGCATCTCATACAAGTAACATATTACGTCTTGGGCATGCAGCATCACTTGTCGCAGGTGTGATTTAAAATGCCGTCAATACTAGAAATATTCCTCGCATCTTCGCGCTGAGCCTCCCGAGTGTCTCATCAGGGCGGCGAGTTGCGACTCTTCTCCGCTTTGAGAGCGTCTCACTCATTTGCGAGGGACAAAGAAGATGTTAGCTCTGCTCTCGTTAAAACAAGGATTCTGTAAGTCTGACATCTGAGATGTTGTGTTCGGCGGCCCTTTCACGTGCCCGCGACAATATTCTCGGGATGGAGGCTTTACACAATATCCGATTTTTATATATCTAATATAAAATATATATTTTTACAAACACGTAGTATTTACCTGGTGCCTACTTAGGTAAGATTCCCGTGCCTTGAAGAATTTTAAGGAATAAAAGGAACGAAATTACTTATTTATGCCAACATGGATTTTTGTGTGCCAACAATTATACGATAAAGGAGCATTTGAGGTGTTTATATAGCAATAATCATTCTGAATTTGCGAATTACCTTTTAGTTGTGGATCATTCTTTAGATATTTATAACGGTTTTCAAATTATACATACAAATTACACAGTTTGATAAATAAAAATTTTGGAAAAAATAAAAATTGTTAAAAGTAAATTGAATATTATAAATAACCAGGTCCTTTTTACTGAAAGTTATCTTTTAAATTTGTTTTCATTTAACTACTTCATATAAGTGGTGAAAACAAAGTACTTTTTTATTGATTGTTCAAAAATATTTTCATTTTTATTAATTTTTAAATACGTACGTCTATAAAAACACTTAAATAAATAATTATGCTCAAATATAAACATATACCATCCACTAGCATATGTCTGACATTTATTATTTTTTAATTATTTTTATAGACCAGTATACATTTTTAACATTATTTGGTTTTTAATATGTGTATATTTATACTTTCGGACGACTGGTGATCGTTGCATTGTGTAAAGTGATCACTTAAGCCATCTTATATGGGTCGTAAACTCTGTGCCCCCTATAAAGACTTCCATACATGTTTACTATATAAATAAAGCTTCGTTAACGTTAGAGTTCTGTAATTTATCTTAGTTAATAAGTATCACCTTTCATTGTAAAACTGTAATGGAAAGTCATACAAAGACTATCTTTTGGTACGTAGTAGAACTAAAGATATTAAAAAATATGGCATCCTTAACTCAAAAACATTTTTCTTTTAAAAAGGTGATAGATAACTAGGACTTAGATATAAGAAGCTAATCAGTAGAGCTTATTTACTAAGTTCAGTTAAATTCAATCCCAATCAATCGGCGTTTTCTGGTTAATTTTTTTTTTTTAATAATGCATAACAGATTGCTCCTTTTACTATGCAAGTTAGTACCTATATGGTGGCGATCTTCTGTTTAATGCTTATTATTATTGTTGGTGGTGGTCTTTTGCTTATCATTTTAATAACATTTTTCATCATATTAAAGAAATATATTGTAAATTGGTTCTGTAAGCTGATAAAGATAAGGCGATAAAGACAAAGATCTGAACAATAAAAAAAGATATGAGTATACATATACGTTTGTTTTCAAATAAAGATCAATTTTCACAACTAGATCTCATTTATTAACGCTACGGTGGGTATGTCACGTCCCTCATAATACCAAGATTTGACATAGGCCAAATTCGAATGACAAGTACGTCACGTGACCTTAAAACCCATGCAATTCTGTGCTTGATATGTAGTTTTAGTATCATGGTGTTCATACTCCTCAATAATCATCGTGACCATACATTTATGGTTATAATTTTTCAATAATAAGTATGTGTTCTTCAATAACAGTAAAATTACTTTGCGGTAAAATTATTTACTTTAATAAAAATACAAAACTTAGAATAAAATCACTATTTATTGAATAGTCAACATGTTTCGTAGCCAATTATCCATAAATTACGATACAATGTATTATTATTTTATTTGTGTACTAACAATGAAAATTGTGAGCATATTAACAAAAACAAAAAAAACGGGAGTTGAATAACTAATTAAATACTAACATTAACACTTCGTATAATTTCTATAACAATAACATTTCTGAACTTTTTTTGTTTGTTTTCAAAAAATTCAGAAAGAGAATTCAGAATATATATTCTAATATACTTAAATATCCAATTTATAAATTGAATAAATATTTAGGAACTAATGTGATTGTCTTTACGCAAGATCTGAGTGCCACTATAATTGTCCTATATTCTCGTACACGGTAGAACGTCCCAGAAAATCATTATATTTTCATCGCAATCAGTGTACTTCCGTTCTTTTTTTGCATAAACCAAGTTTTATTCATTTATTCATTAATATGTACTGTACACTAACGATGGTTCGAAATTATTGAAGGTGAACAATCATTCACTCTTTTTACAGTGATCCTTTAGTTCCATCGATTTATTCTGTACGAACTACTGCTAAGAGTTGTTCTTCTTCTTCTTCATCCCCTTGTCCTAGTGTGGTCGAGGGCCCAAAGACTCAACAACGTGCTTCCATATTCTCCTGTCTTGCGCAGCTTCCGCATGAATTAACCGGTCTAGACCTATTTTGTTTTCATACACGTTTTTTTGTTGCATCACAGCTTAATATGGGGCGACCCACCGGCTGTCTTCCTTCCGGGGTTGTCAAAATGATTCTTTCTTTCCTCTGGCATTCTTAGCACATATCCAAGCTACCTCATTTGTGATGTTTCTACGTGGAGGAGTAGGAGCTCCATGCCGAATGTGTGCCTTACGTCAGCACATCTCACTCAACTAAGAGTTGATAAACGAAAATATGGAAAGGATTTTCAATAAATTCGTTCAGTGGTACCTACTAATGTTTATGTTAAAATTCGTCTCCTAAAATATGGTTCAATAAACTAAAAATAGAATATGGTAAAATTTATTAATAAATGTTGTAAGTTGATAAAAAAATACCTTTTTGGACCAATAACACCAAATGGCCATTTATTTGGTTTTATTCAGATGGTGGAAGCGTTTCATAGCTTTTTGTGCAACTTTATTGTGAGGTTAGACGGCAGTGGTAAAAACTACAGAGATCCTAAAGAAATTATGGCCACGTGATGATGATGGTGACTGATTCACATTAGTATCAGCAAAGGAACTCCATCAGCATCGCAAGTCTCGCTTTCGGTAGCACAAACGTCCGTTTGGTGTTATTGTTGTGCCTCTGCCTGTAGTCAAAGTGTTCCCTTGTTATTATTTCTTGATTTCAAGCCTCCTCCCGAGCTGCATCCGATGCTCCCCCGCCACCCCCGCCGTGGAGTGCGCGGGCGGGGCGGCTCACCCCTTAATTCGAGTGGCTCGAAGAGACGGCTGATTGCATGTCGTGTGTTGCAGCGGTGCATGCCGCGTTGTTACCAAGATGCACTATTCGTTTCAGACAAGTAGATGTCTTTCTTTTTTTCAATCGTGCAAAATAAATCAGTCCCACGTCATCTGCCTACTAAATATCAGTGGGTTGAAAACCTTTGTGTTATTCAGGAAATCAGTCTTCTTCTTCTTTCGTATGGTGGGGGATCAGAGGGGGATATCTATGTTTTTGAGCTTATCTAGGGCTTCAAGAGTCACCTTGTGGACCTCCGCCGGGGAATAAGTGGAGAGGGGATTCGTTAACCACATGTTCGGTAGTCTGCGATGTGTGAATGTACTACACCGCATTCACACACCCTTTAAGGCCCCCCCCTGCATCATGTGGGCGCAACGGCTATGGGATCGTCTTATTCTGTTGATAGAGGACCAAAGACAATATGCATTAACACCGTTGATATTATATTTATATTGAGCTGGACACAGAGTGCCATCTACCGATAAAAATCCAAACTAATATTGTGATGTCCTTTACTGGTGGGAGGGCGTGGCCTAGTGCCCCGCTTCGTTCGCTCTTAACTTCTCTACCGAACCGCATCTAGATGACCGCAACACTCTCAGAGCTCTGCCTCGTATTTTGGTCATAGAAAATCGCATATAATATTGCAATCTGTAAGTACAGAAAAAAGAAACATGAAAAACGGCTCTTTTGAAGTCAAACTATGCAAATAAAATTCTCATTGTAATTGTATTCATAAATATCTATCATTATTTTCATAACCTTCCTCTAGTTCCATCTAAAGTTCTATCGATATCTTCTATACGAAGTAATACTAATACTTGAAATTAAAAATAGATGGATAAAGATATGAATGGTATTTTGAATAAAGTCGATTAGTGTTTAGATCTAAACAATGTTTATAATCAATTTCATCATCCAAAAATTAGATAAACAAAAAAAACATGGTAAAATTGAAGCAAAATGTCGTAATATTGACTAAAAAATATGTATATGTGACCAAAACGTAGGGTAAAATTTACCTTTAATATGATAATATGGTATATGTGACCAAAACGTAGGATAAAATTTACCTATAATATGATAAAATTGACAAAGTTATGGTGTAACTGAATAAAAATATGGTAAGATTTATCAAAAAATTATTGTAAAATTCACAAAAAAATTTGATACTTTAGGATCTCTCACAAAAAATGGCCGTTCATTTGGTCGTCTAATGATGGCGAAACTGTTCCACAACTCTTCAAGCAACTAAGAAGCCTATAAAAAAAAAATATCAAGTGTAATAATTCCAAGTATTTTATATAAAAAGAAGCACAATTGGCACGGCAAGACAATTCTGCCTTTCTCAATTGTTTTGAGGTTTAGGAAATTAAAAAAAAAAAATTAAATCTCAATACTGCGTTGATACTGATCAGATTGAGAGTTCAGTGCACTCGCGAAGGTACAGATATACTATATTTCATTTCGGAAAATGGAGCTGCTGAAAAGTGTGCACCTAAAATAAGTACTTACATTTTACACGCTTTCATATATCTGTCAGCGAGAAATCTTGTTATCAATGACTGACCCACTTCTTGATCAATACTCTGAAATTTGGCAGAGAGATGTATTACGAATGTCAATATAAAAATGATTCATTAAATGATTAAAAAAAAATTATGATGCGTTATTTATAATTCGGTTAATTTATTTAGAATACATTAAATATGTATAATTTGGCTGCTAATTCAAGAAAACAGTGCCTGCTTACCAGCGGCGTGCAGTCGGTACCTTAAAATAAGTTAAAATTCACCAGAATTTTCAGGAAATAAATCTAAACAAAATATGTATCTCGTTATATTTCTGTCACAATTATAATCGAAATATTCAGATTTTAATATACTCGTATCATCACATAATATTATAAATAATTAATTTCCATTTTTTTTTTTCAAAATATATGCTTACGTACAACTCATTTATCAATGTACTGATTGCACGCGCCTGCTGCTTACTCCTTTCCCGACTTTCAGATTATCCAGCTAGCATAAACATATTTTAAATCTACACAGAGGCGCACCGAGGTCTTCGAGAGCCCGGGGCGCAGAAATCAAAAAATGAAATATGAAAATAATATTTGAAGGATTAGCCGCAGTTTCATGATTATGGCTGATTACATTGAAAGCAAGATTAATTGAAGGAATTAGGAAGATTAGAGAAAATGTTTAGATTTAATAGGAAAGGTATTAGAAAATTAACTAGAACTAATGTCAAAGGTATTCTGATTTGTGAAACTTTTGACTCACCTTATCGATAGTATCGGGGCAAAACTCTTCAATAGTGCTTCTGTCTCTAGGCTCTCTATTGGAAAGTGTGGACACAGAATATTCTCTAGATATAAATAATCACTACTCACCATGAAAAGCTGATCGTAGCATAATGCATACAATAAATATAGGGTCGCTCAGGTGGTTTGGGCATATTGAGCGAATGAATGAGGAAAGAATGGTAAGAAAGATATATGATGCAAGTGTTGACGGCGCCAGAATGAGAGGGCGACCACGGAAGACGTGGCTTGATCAGATTAATCAGATACTGGAAGATGGTCCTGTTAGAAGCCTGAAAAACTGTCGAGCTTGCATGCGAAGATGTATGAATGTAGATGAAGCGAAAGTTGTATGTCAGGACAGAAGAGTGTGGCGCTCTATCCTCTCTGCCTACCAACGGCGTGATGGTAAGTTAGTTAGTTAGTTACTACTCATTATTATTTTCCGGTGATCCGCCGTATTGGTGGTTGGCCGGTTGGCTGTGAACTCTTAAATCAGAATATACATAAAATTGTCCGTGTTAAATTCTTGACTTCCGCGTGAATCAAAAACCCATCAATTATGATGCGATCATAGAAGAAACTCTTCGCTGTAACACACATGCAGAGAATTACGTGTCCATAGATATCTAGACAGCTCCTAACCGGAGTTGAACAGATGATTTCTTCGAAATACGTTAGCTTCGTCGCATATGCACGACATTGTAGCCCAGAAAACTCAAAACCGAATGTTTATAACATCTTTACACTCTTCTTAGATTCACTTTATCGCTTCCTCGAGTCCCATTTCAGGAGACCAGAATGTTTCCTTTTCCTTCTTTTTCACCCATTTTCGTTGCACAAGCGTTTAGCTCCAATTGATAATATTATAATATAAACAGTATATTGATGTGACACGTATTCCGTGTTTATATCTCCATTAATAAACAAGTAGATAAAAAAAATTGAAGAAATACTTTTATATGCTTTCTTTGTATACATTCATAATTGATTTTTTAACATCGTCCATTCAGTATCCAAATATTAAACACGATGTTTTAAAGTTTAAATTTTTTTTCCATATTCTTCAGTTGTTTCTACGGTTCTTGCTTGTGAGTGACATGATTATTAATTTTAATCGAAATAATGACTAAATCATTTCGAAAATGTTTTAATAATATAAAATCATCCACTTTATGAAAATAAGTTTCAGAGCCCTAGTTAGTCAGGAAGTTAGTAAAAAATCAATTACAAGATTCCTTCAGAACAAACAACAAGAGAGTTAAATAAAAGTACTAAGAATGTCTGATGACCAAATTCCTAGGAAAATACTGGGTGCGATTCCTGAGGGAAGACGTTCAGTGGGCCGCCCCATTCGCAGTTGGGCGAGGCAACTCCAGAAACTGCTTGAGGAAAGGATGGGAATACAATGGACGGAGGCCGCACAATCAGCGCGAGACAGGGACGAATGGAGGCGCCTTGTCGATGCAACGGGTCCCCGACCCGAATAGGACAAGGAGAAGAAAGATGAGATGAGATAAATTGGCTTCAATACATTAAACAAATGACTATCTTAAAAGATTTTCTCAACAGAGACAAAAGATTGAACTACCTACTACCACCGGCTCCAGGTGGCCACAGTGCCGATTATAGAACGGTGGAAGAGTACTATTCGAGCTTCAGACCCCAGACCCGGTTAGGAAAAAGAAGAAAATGGGAAGTCGGCAAGTGCGGCTCTGGTCTCCCAGGAAACTAGTACATGGTCTACTCACATATCGCAGCCATATTTGTACCTTCGAATCAGTTGCCTACGTCACTCGTGCCGAGTGCATTGTTTGAAGATTTGTAAAGTGCAGGCATAAAGTGTATGGGCGTGGTGGGGGAAGCTCCCCCCACCCCCTCCCGCGCCCCGCCCGCATGCACTCCACTCCACGGTGACACGGGAAAGAGGGAATTTTTGATAGAATGCAATTGTCTCTTTTGTACCTGTACTGTCTTGTCATATTCGTGCACAGGGTGATTCAAGCGTGTATTCTTTTATTTTTTGGCGATTGACCTTCTTCTTTCTGTGCCCTATCCATTCAATTTCTGTGACGTGGTGCGGTTTATCGCTTTAGTATTAAAATAATGCCACTCTGGATGGCCATTTGAGATGTGTGGTGGGTCCTGGATGTGTGGTATGTCCCACTTCTCTGTACCTAATATTATTAATATATACATTAAATAGATGTAGTTAGAATTTAAAAAATAACTGTACTCCGAAAATAATTTGTATATATACTTGAGTCACTAATATTTATTTTATAATGTTTAAAATTTCTATACACTATTCTATTTATCGACTTATACATACTTATCATTCATGTTCTTATGCATCATGTCCTCCTGTCCCCAAACACAAGTCTTAACTTTTCTGGGGACAGTTAAACAGGTATAAAAATGTAATATTCACTGTCACTGTAACGTGTATGTATTTATTTTATTTTTAATAAATAATTCTATATATTATGGATATGTCTTGACATTTCTTATACGACTTTCAACGGACATTGGCTATCATGTTGGCACTTTATTTACAGTGGACTGGCCAAAGTTTCAGGTTTTTCAGCCATGTGCTCATCTTCTTCCAGGGCCCCTACTTCCTTGCATTGTGACGTGCAATACGTTATACTTCTCAAGATATCTCATCACATATTCGAGGTATTCAAGTTATTGTATGTTTGTAATATTTATAACTTCCTTTCCTTTATTCTCCGAAACCATGACATTTTCAATCCAGTTTTGAGTCTCAGGTTTTTCAAAAGAACATAATATGAGGTTTCTTAATAGCAACAATTTTTCTGAATTTGCAAACCTTCTCATAGAAAATAATCATAAATTTAACATAAAAACAGAGGTGAAAATATTAAATACAAATACTAAAGGTTTAAAATTAAATAATTTAGATTTTTTTGCATAAGTGAAGCGGTAAGTAATAAAGCACTTCTAATAAATAACCAAATCAATTTTCAATACAGCCCTTTATTTAATTGAACTTTTATAAAAGATTTTGTAACACCCACTTTAGACTCCTCTCACTCTCTCTCCCTCGTAGATTCCTGATCGCTCTGTAGGTATGTTAGTGCATGCTTGTCTTCGATGAGATTGACACGCATGTGACAAATACTGGTGAAAGGTTAACAATACTATGGTTGTGGTGTATAGTGTTGTGAAGAAGTAGTGTAGTGTTGGTCCTGAAGAAGCGACAGGTACGTCTCAAAACCGGTAGAACTAAAATCTGGTAGTGGTTCATAACAATTTAACTAACACTCTTAGCTTTTTCTTCAGTTTTGAGTATTCTTCTGCAGATTCAAATTTCGAATACTTTAAGTCGCCTTGTCGATTATTTGGTAAGCGTCCATGGGTACATGTATCATGAGATTATGACTGAAAAAAACATAAAAATCCTGAGAAAAAGTTATATTCGTAGGCAAAGTAGTATAAATAGTATTATTTACTTTTATACTGCTGGTATGAACGAATCTTATACCTAAACTTGGGGGTTTCAATTGTATGGAGAATCAAGTTCCAGGGAAATCACAGTACAAGGGATCAATCGACGGGTACGAACTGTTGGGCGATCGACTGTTGCGGATTCTATAGTGAGTACACCGATAAAAGCAGCATACTAAAAATGTGTCTGAATTTCTTACCCATAGTAATATGGAAACAAATTGGCAAAACACAGTGTTTTGTTTTAGCCCTGTATTCCAGGAATATGTATCTGTACAGCCTCTATTGCTACCCACTCGCAGGGGTTGAGCGGTACTTTCGGCCGAGACTGTACTAATGAGACACCCCGAAGCAAAGAACAAATAAACACACGTGCATCTTCAAATATTCTATTCACATTTTTAAGGGATGGAAATTCGCGTGTGGACCCAATTAATGCAAAAATGAATTTTCAGGGAACTTGTCTCGAAATATTACTATTTAGGGGAATCTATTGAACATGTTTTCAATCAAAATATATCGATTACGGTGTTTATTTTGTACACCCCAGCACTATTTACTTGTGTAGTGACATTTGTATTATATTTTCTTCAATAACCGCAAAATAGTTTGTGGTAACATTATTTATATTAATTAAAGGAAAACACTTTGTACAAAACTACTACTTATTGAATTTTTTTTAGAAAGTGTTAATAGGAAATTAAATATTATAAATAATCACATCATTGTTGCAAATAGTTACCTCTTAAATTTATTTTCACGATAGTTCTTAATTATTTATTCATCTTACATATACATTTTGAATCATTAAAAGTAACCCGTTAAAAGTATTCTGCATTAGCTTTATTCGCTAATTATTATAGTTTTCTACATTAAAAATTCAAATCACAATAACTATCGATGTCATATGTTAAAAAAAAATATATTATTTGAGGCCATCACTTGGTTATTCCGTTTTAGCGATTGTAATTTTTTTTACAATTGTATTTCTATAATTTTATAAATATATATAATTCAGCGGAAAAATCATGCTGGAAATCAATAGAATTTAAAGAAGAAGATAAATATGTGGGTATGAGCAGATAAATTAATATTTTTGTATAGTATCGGGGGATAGATAACTAAGAAGATTCCGATATTTCGTTTGTTAGACAAAATTATCAGAGCAGGGGAAGTGAAATGGTAATTATATTTAAAAAATATATATAAAAATGAGAAAGTATGCGCAATATAATCAAACACGTTGGGCGCTTTTTTCTTTTTAGAAAGAAAGATACATTTAAAGTTATATCAACTATCTTAATTTCGATCCGCAACTTGCTGGACTTACAACAACAACACTCACTAGCCACTGATGAGGCGCTGGCAGCCGATGTGACACGTCAATCAGCGCGTTGCTCGGACTACATGCAAGTATCGCTCCACCAAACTACACGGTCTTGACGCTTATATTGATTTATTAATTATGTCCTGTGATTTTTAGTCTTCGTCATATTAAATATTCTAACCTTAGAATTCAAACGTCACTTTTAAAATAATAGGTACAATCCGACAGATGTCACCGGCATTTACTGTGACCGGTAAAATGACGCGTCAGCATTGTAAATATTCTTTCGATAATTAAACTGCTTTTTCTTCTTCTTCTATTTGTGTTAAGATTACGTCCTGTTGTTTCTCGGCTCCTGTTCCTGGAGTGTGGATAACCAGCTGTCTCTTCATTTGGTGGTCTTCCTGGAGATCCACTGCCTGCAGGTATCTCGTTCATTGCTATTCTTATCACTCTTGTCGAATCCGGTCTGTCCACGTTATCTCTCCAGTATCTCCTTCTATTTCTTCCTCGCATGATATCTTCGATATCGCAAAACTTTCGAATTTTGGAGATTCGTACTCTATCTCTGATGGTTACTCCCGCGATGGGTCGGAGAGTTTTCGTTTCGGTGGTACTTAAGTGGTTCTTCGTTCTCGTGGTGTCGGCTCTTGTTTCAATATCATATGTCATGATCGTCTTACACAGGTTTTAAATATTTTCATTTTGCTCTCGATGTGTTAGTTTCCCCACATTGTAGTTCTCTAGCATCTAGCTACAATAGCAGCTTTATTTGCTTGCTATAACTTTTGATTTTTCAACGCCCAAGTACATTTTTTAATTTTTTTTATTTAAAATATAATGGAAACCTAAAAGGTTTATGGATAACATTTTTACATAATTCAATATAAGAAATAATAATAATATAATTTAGAAACAAAATATTTTTTTATAGTTGACCGAGTTTAAGCATTTTTGTCACATCTGTTTTGAATTTGTCAGTGGTCAGTTGTTTGGTCTTGTGTGGCATGTCATTGTATAGTTTTAATCCGTTGCAGATTAGTCGGGATTTCTGTTTTTGTTTTGGCGTGTGTTATGTGATAGTTTTGAGCCATTTTAGTGTTGTGTATTTTGTGTAATTTTTGTCTTCATCTTGTATTTTGCCAATTGCTAGTCTGTGAATGATTTTAAGTGTTTCGATTTTTGTAATGCTTTCAATGTTTAAATGCTGTGTTATACGGTATACAGTTTCAGTTGGTGTCCAGTATATTAGATCATAGACCATTTTTAGTATTTTGTTTTGCTGTCGTTGGAGTCTGTTTACGTTAGTTTTGTTCCCGGTAGGGTATCAAATATCTTATTCTCCTCTTGACGTATGCCTGGTACTTGAATCGCATTACTTACTCTATAGTTTTATTAACAACGTAAACTGATTTTGTAAAATCAATTAATGAATTATTATACAGTCATCCGGAATACGTCTCTCTGCCAAATTTCAAGGCGATTGTTAGTCAAGAAGCGGAGTGAAGTGAAGCCGTCCACCAGTGAGTGGAATGACAAAGTCTGATGACGATGGTCTGAGCCGTAAAACAATTACCGACACCACCGTTAGACTTTACCGCCGCTTTTAAAAATGGCCATTGTTGTTACAATGTCCCCATAAAAATGCTCACAATTCAATACAATTGTTTGTATTGCCCAAGATACGGATGTCATTAACCAATCAGATACAACATGTCTTACAAGCGTTTTGCCTAGCAAAACCTAAATCACAATCGCCTCAAATGGGATCCACCGCGGGTCGAAACACAATAGATTGTAAGAATCCATCATTGTTATGACTGAATAATAAAAAAAATCTTAAATCCGGACAGTGCCGGATTAGAATACGGACACAGGTGTCTAGGTTGCGGAGTGTAGTTTTTTAATTTGAAATAGCTAAAAGCCATATTTAACTGTAATTTCGGATATTTTATACGCTCCGTATGGATTACCGAGAAGCGAAAAGCAGCACCTAATCAGTCCGACCTCCACCTCCGCGGGTAAAGGTCGTCCTCCTGATGACGTTGGATAAGTATCCAACGAAACGTCGAGATTCGCTTCTCGGTAATACATACGGTGCGTATAAAATATCCGAAATTACAGTTAAATATGTCAAACGACCGTAATAACGACCTTAACTCTTTAATAGCTAAAAGTCACTTTTATTTTTCATCATTTTTCTGCTCATCAACTCTCAAGTACTCCGTACCTAATAAAAGCTCTCCACAACATGCAGAAAAAAAGTTCTTTCATACCTTTGGCTTGTTAGTATTAGGTTGATTCATAATTAAAGATTGGGGATTATTAAAGATTGGGGATTATTAAAGAATTAAAGGTTTATATTATGTTCGTTCGACATATTTAGGTATTGACAAAAAAAAGATATTTTAAAACAACTGGTTAATTCCCATTTATCAATACGTTAAATATGAATTGAATTAAAAAAAACTAATCCATAAAAAACAGGTTTTCACAATACTCCCTTTCTCATTTTCGGGTTTCGTGTCTACCAGATGCGTTTTTTCATTCATTTTCATACAACTTACTGAGTTGTATGAAAAAACCATTAAAAATTTGAAAAATCCAAAATTATAGTATAATTATTAATTTTTTAACGAAAATTTTATAGATCTTCTTGATCGTCGCCACGAGTCTGCTTGAAAAGTTTCAGCTCGATTGGATATCGGGAAAAGGGTTAAAAATCGATCCAAAGTTTTTTCGTCAGACAAGGAAGCAATCAGACGCCACGAGTTAAAAGAAAGGAAGTAAATAGTGTTTTTATCCACTTATATTCCATTTTCCATATATGTTATTTAAATGTTAGAACGTTTTCGAGATAACTCTCATTATCAATAACATATTTTCAACTAAATTAAAAAAAATAACATAGAGTGTTTATAGGGATTGGGTATATGTAATAGTGGCGGGGGTAAGGGCGGGGTTAGAATGGATAGGAGTGGGGAGGTTATGGGTGGTATTTTAATGCTAATTACGTTTTTATAAAATATTTATTTTATTATTACGAATCTATAAGATCTCCAAAATATCCATTTTCCTTCCTTTATTGCAGCTCTTTAACCATATTAAATTATTATTATAGAACGTATAACCCTTAATTTTGGCATGTTCCGCCATTTCTGAATTTAAGCCGAAGTTTTTTATTGCTCTCTTATGTTCTTCTAACCGCTCCTTAATTTTTTTTCATTTTGTCTAAATACTGTGTGTAATTGTTTTTGATTTAGTCGAAAATAAGTTACTGATGATGAGAGTCATGTCGAAAAAACAATGTTTATTATTTCAATTCATATTTAGCACATTGAAACTATTTTCACAATATTTCACAAAAAAATTTATCAATTTTTAAAATGATCCAAGGACGTGGCCCCATCGTCGTGCTTGGAGCGGCAGCGGCCCTCGGTTCTCCCCTGCCCGTAATAATGAAGGCAGGTCACCGCAAATTGCCGCCTGTACGCGTAATGTATGGTTGTGCTTCGGCGAACTACAAGTTCGCATTGTGTCATGGGAAAACTCAACATTCGAGCGAAATGTCGTTTTAATGTGCGATGGAATTATTGGACTCGTTCTAATGGACGTATTGTGAAGAGGAGATTCGGAGTATGCGGCCTTTCTAAGACTATCACTGCTAGATGCAGACAACCACGGTTGTCACTGCTAGGCCCTCAGGAAGCTGCTGCTTCTGCTATGGCCAATTGCATCAGAATCATCTTGCTCTTACCCATTTTTCTTATTGTCGTATTCAATCCTTCTTTTTATATATTCTTCTTCTTTTTATCTTGATGATTACGCCTCTGTTCACCGTCGTACAGAACTACTCAGTTGAGTTACCCTAGTACTAATCCCTTAAATGAGATGCGGCGTCTTCTTACGCTTCTTTTTGGCTTATTTTACCCTGGATGATGTATTGGTTTAGATTGTTCCTTGGTCTCCTCCTAATAGGTTTGCAGCCCTCTTGACCTGTTTTCATGCGCCATAGGACTTCAGCATTCGTATTTCTATCCACCCGCGAAACTTTCAATATGCCTTTACAGAGCCACATCTTAAAAGCTTGGACTTTGCAAATTAGTGTCCATGACTATATAAGAGAATGGTGATAATATTACATCGAATCGTAAGCAATGTAGTCTTAGGTCACGGTTGGAAAATAACCGTTTCATTCTGAGAAACGCACTTCTTACCATCTCTATTCGAGCCTTTTCTTCCTGAAATGGATCCCATTTTAGGGGTTGTTAGTTTGCAGTGATGCTAGATCGAGGACCAACAATGAAAACCACGGAAAGGATTCTGACTCTATCTACGGAATCTTCCACTATTCGTAGATGTGTACAGATGTTGGGCACATGATACAAGCAAATATGGAATAACACTCACATTAATAATAATATTTATATTAAAATTATTGTGAATAAATTAGTGTTACAGGTCTAATAACAGTTAAAAGATTAAATGCTTCAAATCGATAATCGCAAAGACAAGGGAGTAATGGTGGGAGAAAGATGGCACAAGCGGCATCCATGTCATATTCATCGCAGCCTTTCAAGAGGTCCTTTAACTCATATTTATGGTCAATCCTTTGAAGGTCTCCTTATTAACTATCCCCGTTATCATGATACCCTCATTATTCCACTCTGGCACACTTTATCGCACGTATTCACATTTCGCTTATCTATGCACCCGGCTATAGCTTGCTGGTAAAATAAACTGAAACTAACAGCGGTAATAGCGACGCAATTTAATTTTCTAGAACATTCTCGTATATTTTCTCATATTCTTGGGCTTCTAGATATTTCTAAAAACATCTAGACTGTTCTTGTAACAGGAATATTTACATAATTATTTCATTTTTACTCCCTTTCTTTTAACTCGCAGCGTCTGTTTGCTTGCTTGCTTGTCTAAAGAAAAAACTTTGGATCGATTTTTAACCATTTTCCGTGATCCAATCGAGCTGAAACTTTGCAAACAGACTCGTGGTGACGATAAAAATGATTTAACAAATTTTTTATTTTTTTTTAATGAATGTAGTATAATTTTGGATTTTTCGAAAATTTAATGGTTTTTTCAAATTGGAATCAATACAAATGAGTAATTAGCCCGACGCGTGTATACGCACGAAATCTGATTCAATGAGAAAGGGAATATAATAAAAACTTGGTTTTTATGGGTTAGTTTTTTTTCCTTAAAAGTCATGCTTCAATATCCTTCTATTGCGTTAATAAAATTTTGTTCCTTTTTCGTAAATTATATTTCTTTTGATTATCTTTGCTTGAATTTGTATACGCAGTGCTGCCTACTGTCCCCTTTTAAGCCATGACATATGGCGAAATAAAAATCGCAGAATTTAGAACCATGGGAACCAAACTATTCAGAAATACCTCGCTTTAAATACTTTACCACACAATGGCACCGTATGCTTATTATAAAAAATCTGTCATTATATGTTATTAAATTCAGAATAATAATAATATATATTAAAGTTGTAAGGTAGTTTCCGCGATATATGTTTGTCACATCGAATTATTGACATTTGCCGTTTTTTTGCGTTTTTTGACTTTTTTTTCGCGCATATTTACCGTTTTCTCCGCGAGTTTACGCGATATTCACAATTTTTTTTAAAATACAAAGGAAAACTCTTTGACACGTGAGATTTTATAAAAAAAAAATTTCTTATTCTTCTAACTAACTTCTAACGGGCACCTAGTAAAAATATTATTTATATAAATACTCTTTTTAATTATTGGGAGATTTTACAAAATCTGTTACGAGTGTATTGTTTGGCATTTTTAAAATATTAAGCTAACTTTTAATAAGATGCAAGCAAGAAAAACAATTTAGGTAACTTAATATTGCATCGCGCGAAAAAACTAATGGCAAATGTATTTTTAAAATAAATAAAATATAATAGTTTGCTTCTTATTCTCTTTGTGGTACCATTTAACAAATAAAATAATATAAACTTTCTTTAAACCGCACTTAAATTTTGTAATTAAAAATTTAACATGTTTCGGGAACGATGCTACCTTCTTAGTGTAAGGACAGTGTAAGGTAAATTAGTGTTAACGAGCATTTGAGATGTCTTAGCAAAAATTATTATACGAAATTTGCAAAACATCTTATAGAATCTAATCATTCTTCTGATATAAATAACGGATTTAAAATTGTACATATAAATCAAAGCAATTCTAGGGGTTTTCAGTTAGATAATCTAGAAATATTATAATAGAAACTATAAAAAGTATTAATAGAAACTTAAATATTATAAATAATCAAATAAACTCTGAAAACAGCTCTCTCCTAAATCTTTCTCAAGGTTTTGGATTTGACAACACCTTTACACTTTGAACTCAGAATTAACATTCTTTTGCGCAAATCCTGCGCACGAAATATTATTCATCATTGCGAAACGAAATATAATAAACAAGCTGTAACCCGTAAAATATGACGGAACATTGGTTCGCGTCTTTGCTAACCCTAGTATATATTTATGTATCTTTTTGGCGGTCCACCGAGTGGTGGCGCATGGCGGTAGCAACATAGAACGGCCGGTTCGGGTTAGCTGGCCCGGGGTTAAAGACTCTCCAAGAGACAAAGACAAGAGATCTCCGGCTGTTTAATTTGGTCTTTTTAGCCATGAATTCGAACGAAATTACAAACGTTATACGAAGTTACGGACGGACAGGTAGACAGACAGACAAACAGATGGACGGACAGACAATGAAATTATTGTTGGATTATTTTTATTTTTCACTGCTCTGAATATCTCCGTCTCTTCCAGGCAAGCTAAACAAGGCGAATAACGAAACATACGAACATGAATGATAAGCCAACTTGGGTATGTATTGTCATTCAATCCTTTTGAGATCCTACTAACCATATTGGCTAAAAATAGGCTCACATGCATTGTCTCAAAGTAGTTGTAAGTATATCTATTTGAAATTTTTTGATTTTTTTATAGTTAAATTCGTAATACATACGTGTTGGATTTTGTTTTGGTCATGAATTTACTGTCACGAGATTCAAAATTGAGAAGAACTACAAAAAAATATTAATTACGTAGATCTGGAATAATTTGGTAACAACTAGAAACAGATAGAATACACGAGAATGTACGAGAAGGTTCCAGAAAATAACGTTCTCTGTATATGAGTGGCGGCGGCATTGCGCAGAGAGTCTGTTTGATAGAAGGGAAAATCATAGAAATCGTGCGGGCGATCTATGCGAATATACTCAGCCAGCGAATAAAGAACCAGAGTACCTATCTGCGTGCGGAATATTTGAATAGCGATTCGGTGCGATAAAAATTGTGTAAATAAAGTCATCAGTCAAGAATATTCTCGAGTGATGATATTTGCGAATCACGGAATAGTCTTCCAATTAAGTTTGTTTCCTGTGACTGTGTAATCAATAAAAGTTAAAATTGTTAATATTGTTTAATTTTTCAATACTTTCAAGAGGAGCAGTTCTACTTCTCTTCTGTAAATAAAGCTACCGTCGTGACAAGAATATAGTTTAACATGTGTATAGTATAAAGTTTAGATTATATTAATTAGAACTATTTTCATTCAGAATATGTTGAGTTTGTCCAAATTTTTCAGAATACAGTAGCTACTGGATTTTTTCCCAGTGATATCATTAATCAAGATATATTATAGGTGTATATAAAGTGGTTAATTAAGGGGAATGAAAAAACTTTGGATGCCGCTCGCGCTATGGACGATTATCACAACATACATGTGAAACAGGCTGTAAAACTTAAATATATAAAACTTTTGATAGACGTGATATTCCATCATGAGTGAAAATGTTGATCACTTAAGCCAATCTTACGATAGGTCGTAAGCCCTATGAACACTTAAAGATTTCTATACCTACTTTCCCTACCAACTTTGAGGCGTATCTTCGGACCGGTTCTAGAAAATGGACTTTGGCGCAGATGTTACAACAATGAGCTCTATACTCTATTTAAGGAGCCAAACGTCACAAAATATATAAAACTGGGAAGACTTCGGTGGCTGGGTCATGTGGAGAGAATGTCCGAGCATCAAGCATCAAAGTCCCTGCTGAACTCAAAGCCAACAGGGCGAAGGAGCTTAGGAAGACGAAAATTAAGATGGAGTGACAACGTCCTCAAAGATATCTCTGCCTTAGAGCTTCGAAACTGGAGAGAGCTGGCACTAGACCAAGATGAGTGGAGGAAAATTATTGAGGAGGCCAAGACCCACCAAGGGTTGTAGTGCCAAGAATTATGATGATGATGATACCTACTTTCCCATAAAAAAATATATTATTTCGTGTCTATGAGACATCTTTAATATATCTACTATTTTATTTAATCGTTTGCCATTTTTCATATATTTTTTCCAGCAACCTTGGTCGAAGTTGTCAGATTGGTATTCATGGTGGAGAATGGCGGATCGGGACGGAGGCAGAATAATAAAATTAGCAACTTTACGATTGCGTTAAATATCGGAGCTTTTCCAACCAGACGCCAGAGAATGCATGCAATAAAGTTTAGGGGAGTCCGTCTGGTCAATTTAATATTGCTACCCCTCAGGGGGGAGGGGTGGGAGTGGCCGCTGCTGCCGCCTACCGGATACCGGTACTTTGGAGAATACTTTTAAATTGAAATAGATAGCGGTGTGAAGAGGTGATTGACTGTAAACTACTTCGGTCTCATGCCCCGTGTTGATGGGACGAGACGCGAGAGAGATTATGAGAACGAGAAGAATAAATCTCTAAAATATATTTAATATACATAAACATTCATTTAATTTTCTTATATAGGTATATACCTAAATATACTATTTAACTGTGCTATTATATATACATTTTGTTACTATCCATGCATATGATTTTTTATATATATTACTTTACTTTCACTATTGCTTTTGTATTATACAATATATACTGTTCTTATTATCCACATTTTACACTTATATACTCAATTAATTAATTAGTCTTATAGTTATATAGTATTTTGTTTTATATCTTTATTATTTTTTGTTCTCACTATATTGTTCAGCTGCTCATCTCGGCACAGGTACTTTCTAGTGAAATGAGCGGCTCCACCTCCTATGTCATGTAACAAGATGAATATAAATAAATAAATAAATATTTTAATTACTTAGCAACAGGCCATAAGGACCAGTATACACCCGGGATTGAGAACAATTGCATTCAGTACAATAAAAAAAGCTGTGCATATTTATAATATAAATTTTAAAAAGCTGTGCATATTTATAATTTATATATATTTATATATATATATATATATATATATTATATATATATTTGATCACAACACTACCGAAGATTCCAGAACGGTATAGCATAATCTACAGCTTACGGGAAACATCTACAAAAGCCTAGAAGCCGCGAGGAAGTTCTCATAAACACTGGAAACGTCTGAAAATTTAGATATCAGCATTAGTCAACATAAATACGGCACACGGGAGTAAGGACGATTATTGTTTTTGGGCGCGTTTGGCGGCGATACCAAAGCGAAGGTAGCCGCGAGTGGTGAGGGCCAGTGTGGCCAGGCGAGCGGTAATACACTAATAAGTTCTTAGTAGCAAAATAAACCGAGGCGAAATAATACGTGATGAAATAGGATGGAATGTTCTAGTCAATAGTGAATAAACTGTTAAAGCGAGTATACGGTGTGTATTTAATATTTATAAATTCTGCAAAATAAATCAAAATTTAAAATATTTTGACGAGATTCTAGAATCTCTAGAACTTTTAACAATTTAGCAGATGCCACTAAAATCTAAATCAATCAAAAATCAAAAAATCTGTGCGTATTTATAATTTCTGCAAAATAATAGATAAAGCGACGTGAAGCATTCGAGATGTGCATCTACAGAAGAACACTCAAAATGATGAGTAGCTTGCTGGTCTTGTGGTTAGGACTCTCGCCTCGTGATCCAAAGGTCGCAGGTTCGAATCTCATTCCAGACAAGCAAGTTAGTCCTATTTTCATAGCACAAGCGTTTAGCTTAATTTGAAAATAGTAAGAATATTGATGTGACACGAATTCCGTGTTCGCATCTCTATTAAAAAAAAAAAATAATAAGCTGGACGGACAGGTTTACGAATGAAGACGGTTCGAATGAATTAACAAAAATAAGTTATTAAAGCTATAAAATTAGGAAAACTTCGATGTCTCGGACGAGACATCCAGAGGAGATGTAGGGAAAGATTAGCATAAGACAATGGTTTGGGCAGTCTATTGTAGAGCAATTTCGGGCCATAGTAAACAGAGTGAAGATAGCCAACGTCCATTGAACGGATAGGTTAGATATAGTGCATAGGAACAGATAGGAAGTAGAAGAATAATAATTGTCCACCACTAACAGCTTAATCATCGGTTTGAATTATGTAAATAAATAAAATTATAAGTAAAAGTGTAGCTCTGTTTCCGTTGGTCATCTTGAAGTAACTCTTAGGATTATAGCGTCAGTGAGAATGTGTTAGGAATAAAAATGGCCATAATAAAAGAATGTCTTTATTTTATTGGGGATGTAATATCTTGGATGTAAAGAACCCCAGGAATTCAAATTGTCCGTTGACCATTAAATAACACGCCAGCGCCATCTTCGCCATGTACTAAATGCTTTTTAAACGCGTGCAGCTTCGTTATTTTATTAAAAATTCAATTGTAGAATTATTTAATTTCGCGTCTCGTCATCATCATAACGAACTTTTTCATCTGTCAAAAACGACTATACACCAGTTACATTAAGTCGTTTGAATTTTTAATAAAGAAATTATTCGCTTTAGGAAAATTCCCTCATTTGTTAGAGACGACGATACCGAATTCGTAAGCAGAACAACTGATGACCAAGAAAAATTAATGGTGCCGCAGACACCAGTAACGTTCCGGTTCTTTTTAAAATTCCTACCCGAGCAGATTTTGAAAATAATTTAGCCAATACCCAAACCGCTCTATTTCAGACAAAACCGAGCCTTCCGATAGGTGGCGTGTGATATTTCTTCGAGTGTTTGTCGATTATCGATGGTTAACGATCATGTTGGCAATCATTGTTGTTTGGTACAAATAGTTAAACTTTGGTTCTTTCTGGTTATATTTTATTTCATCTTAATTTTGATTAAAGAGTATCATAGGTAGAGAGTATTATAGATAGAGGGCGCCCTCTACCTCCGCATGTAAAGGTCGTCCTCCTGATAACGTTGAATAATCATTCAACGAAACGTCGAGAATCGTTTCTCGGAAAAACATACGGTTCGTATAAAATATCCGTAACTATTTACAGTTAAATATGTATAACGAACGTAATAGCTTTTCATTAATTTTATTTTTATTTTTAACAAAATACTGGATACAAAATACATAAAAATGTATATTTGGTGTATCAATGTGGTGGAGACGAATCTAATCGGAGCACGGATCATTAATTCACACCAATTTTGTAATTCATCCTAATTGTCACTCTTGAATATTTCAAAAATACGTATGGAGGTGCTTTTCTTTTTCGCTTCACTCTTGTCTATCGCTTGATTATGGTATCGCGCTAGCTTCTATGACATCGTCTCGCTTGTCAAAACAACAAAGCACGCTCTCTTTGCGCAGCGGCCTGTCATCTCTTATAAAGGTAATGTCGTTTCGCGATGTTTCGAGAATCTAGTAGATTATCTCAGACCCTTGTATAAATTTACAGTTTACTCTAAAAGGTGTGGAGTACCAGAAAATCCACAAGTATGTGCAATTCTTTCCGCTTCTATCATCTCGCGACAATAAACATATCTTTTGCTGTTTTATGGCGTGTAGGTATATGAAAACACTATATAATTAAAGTTATTAATTTTATGTCCAAAGAACACAAAAAATGTTAATCTGTATTTTAGCAAATCTTTAAGTTTATTTTGGTGTATGTACGTGAAATGATTTTTATTTTTTTGTCAAACAAGAAAGTATTTTTACGATATATATTTATTTATTTATTTGCGGGAAACTAACAGTAAAAACAGATTAGATACGAATATTAAATAACTATTCCTTCAAAAATGACGGTACTCTTATTTATTTATTTCATTAAAAGAAAATCGTAAAAAAAAATCGTAAAATTTAAAAAATATATAATATTCGAAAAAAATCGTAAAAAATATGTAAAAATTGAATAAAAAAATTTACTATAAAAAGTTACAGACAATACACGAAGTTACGGGAACAAACAGACAGACAGACAGACAGACAGACAGACAACGAAATTATTATAACTGGGATAAAGAGACCATCTTATAAGTTTCCACAGAATTAACATGTTATGTATTAGTATAAAGCAATAATGACTTGAGTTATACAAAAAAAATATGTAAGTAAAATATTGAATTTGCTTGAAATATGTTTAATATTTTTCCCACCAATAGACTACATAAACGATTAAGCTGTGGTAATAATATAAATTATACAAAAATTTTGTTATATGCAATATCTTACATTTAATTGAGACATCTATTGCCCACAATTGAATTTTTTTCGCAATTTAATTTGAATATAATTAGTAAGCAAGTAATTCTATTATGTATGCATAAATAAAACAATCGCGCAATAAAATAAAAAACAATCACTGCTTCTCAATTTGTAAACGTCAAATCTAGTTTTGACAGACTGGAAACTCTGGCCAAATCTGGAAGCGTCCAACTTTGCGTAAAATTGACCAAAAATTGAAAAATTTCTTCTCGCATTTGAATTTCCATCTCAGTACAGTGAGTAGGATTTGCTGGGCCATAAATTACAAATCTATCCAAACTTCGCTAGGAACGATGCCAAACATTTGCCTACTGTATCCACAAGTAATTGCATTATTATATTTTCCACTTTTACGAACTATATAATCCGGTGTTTATGCGAAAAATTGCAAACTAGAAAACTTCATAATAATGTTGAACATTTTTATAACTCGACCATAACAATGCAACGCTTTTTCTACTCGAGATCCGCAATTAAGTATCACTGTCATTTTCTTTCGTTCTAGATGGGAAATATCCCGTCTTAACAAAAAAAATAGCAAATAATCTCTTCAGTAAAAATGTTGTTTCATCGACACGTAACAAGTTTTATTTAGTATTTGATATTATTGCCTTTTTATAAGTTCACCCCACTTTATAATCAAATATGTTGAATTATTTTTTTATTAAAGTCTAGCAATATCGTTTGATAGGATCGCCTTTACTCTTCTGTCGCATGTGCGAAGGGGACGATTCTATTCAAAGTAATGCGAGGGTGAAAGAGAAGGATATCTGCGCTAAAGCTTTCGGTTCTTGACCGTTCCAATTTTAAACTGGACAGTTCGCATTAATCGGGCGTCTCGTGGTTTCGGGAAAAACTGAATAAAATAATATGTTGAAATTATTAAATTAATTAAATATTTATAATTATTTTTGACAATAATTATCTAATGGATTTCGTGAACCTTTTTTTTACATATTTGAAATACATATAACGTTAGAAGGTATATTTCTTAGATTTAGATGAAACAATTACTATAAAATAATAAAATTAAGCTAAAATATTGAATATTTATTGTAACACTATACAATCTTCGTCATAGAAAAATCAGTTTAAATTTTATTAGGTATCTACCTTGTCGCACCCAACAAATCCCAACTCTCTCATGTGAAAGTTAAAAATTTGAAATGGTACCAAGATTTACATACCTAGGCTCCCTGATAACAAACAACAATAATATTACAGAGGAGATCCAGAAACGCATAGTGAGCGCAAATCGCTGTCTTTTCCGCCTACAAAAGTAGATAAAATCCAGACTGCTGTCCAGAAACACCAAGATATTAGTATACAAAACGCTTATTAAGCCAGTGCTCACGTACGCAACTGAGACGTGGATACTAACTAAGACAACTGAGCGAGCACTGGACGTTTTTGAAAGGAAAATTTTGAAAGGCTTTGGCGCAGACGTTACAACAATGAGCTCTATACTCTGTTTAAGGAGCCAAACGTCACAAAATTTATAAAACTGGGAAGACTTCGATGGCTCGGTCATGTGGAGAGAATGTCCGAGCATCAGGCACCAAAGACCCTGCTGAACTGAAAAGTCCAATAGGGCGAAGGATAAGGGCGAGCTTAGGAAGGCCAAAATTAAGATAGAGTGACAACGTCCTCAAAGACATCTCTTCCTTAGAGCTTCGGAACTGGAGAGAGCTGGCACTAGACCGAGATGAATGGAGGAAGATTATTGAGGAGGCCAAGACCCACCAAGGGTTGTAGTGCCACTAGTGATGAGAGTGATGATGTATTTTGTCAATAATTAAAATTGTAATTTTTATCTGTTTAGAAAGATTAAGGAATTCATTAGGGGATGCCGTCATCAGCAGTGGACATAAAACATCTTAAGATGATAATAATGGTTCAGTGGGTATGACACTGGCTTCCCATTCCGGATTTCTTAGTTAGATTTCTGGGGAAATTAAGATTTACTTAATTCTGGAGTTTTTATGTTTTTATAAAGTGTTTACATTGCTGTTATTGGGCCTTAAAAAGTGGGTACAAAAATATACTAATGTACCTGCGTTAAAAGCTATACTTATACACATACATAAATCAACCAGGTGTTGCATAACTTGCGTTGGAACAGAATGCGCGTTTCACCCTGCCCTTACTGCGTCTCTCACAAGCCAACATAGCAAATAGTACATGAAATATACAAACTTTTCTATCTTTGACAACTATCTTCATGATGTGAAAACTGCGTCGCATAAGGCGCGCGCTTTCAAGGCAAGATGTATAACTTAAAACAATGTAATTTTCTGTAATTTTTTGCCTGTCACTCGGGATGCGTAATCCAGAAGCTCAAAGGAAGTTCGTCTCTTACAGTGACTGAAATTGAAAAAAAATATATGACAAGTGCTACGCCACTGGGTCTGGGGGCTCGGAACAGCATTTGCATTCAAATGACCGAGTCTATTTTATTAAATGACCCGAAAAACAAAACGAATAGCGATATTTCTTACATTCTTTATATATGGGGTTCGCGTCCCGGCTCTCTGATATTATCCCCGTAGCACTATTCTATATTCCATTATTTCTGTATATTTATGGCCGGATTAACTGAATAATAGGATAGAGAAATAGAGTTATTCAAATTGCTCATAATAAATTTTATGGTCTAACTTATTCGGACATGGATGAAATCATGAGTACACTTTCCAACGTATTGCCGAAATTAACTATGCTTTTGGTTCAACCCCTCAAACATATAAACGAGTATTTTTTATTCAAGAATAAATAATTCAAAGCTGTAGATCAAGCTTTACTATATTAAAAAACTAACCCATAAAAACCAAGTATTTATTATACTCCCTTTCTTTGTAAAATATAACAACAATTAAAGACGAATTAAAACATATAACATAACACTAAACTTACAGTAATTTAATATATTTCTAAAATGTCAGATGTTTTGAGCTTTGATAAGACACTTCATGCTTTGAAGATTAAATTTTTAAATTTGTCAGTCAATTTAGACTATTATGTATTATACCGACGGAGTAATTCATATTTAGAAAATATTCCGCGACGTTATCGGGCCGCCGTTGCTAGTAATCAAAATTTTTGTAATGATTCCAATATGAAAAAACTATTAACAATTTGAAAAATCCAAAATTATACTATAATTATTATTATTTTTGAACAAAAATTTGATAGATCTTCTTGATCGTCGCCACAAGTCTGCTTGCAAAGTTTCAGCTCGATTGGACCAAGGGAAAATAATCAAAAATCGATCCAAAGTTTTTTCGATGGCAAGCCGGCAAGCAAGCAAGCAGACGCCACGAGTTAATATAAATGGAGTAAAAATGTATATTTTTTTGTCACGGCTTCCCGGCGTTGGGAAATTAAAACTCTATAAATTTATTAAACTTTTATTTAAATCACGAAGTCTCTGGACGCAAACTTAGCTGAGATACTATTCCGCAATTAATACTAATCGTCATTCCAGAATATTTCATCTGTAATATTTAATCATTTCATTATTAATTTCGATTAATTCACGCCGTTTCTGTCGCACAGATTCTCAATTATTTCTAGCGCAGGTAATTTTTATATTCGTCGTTCACACTACCTACACCTGTCAATTCGGGTTTCGCTAGGATCAGCTGTCAAACAAGGACAGTGCACTCGCGTCAGCAGCTATTCAATTTATAGGAAATATTTTCTCTCGAATCTTCTGCTATAGTTTTGCGTATTCCAGATTTTTCCAAAATGTCCGGGCTGTTTCGGAAACTCTCGATCACGTGCTGTTATTATTATGTGCGACAATGTATAAATTAGGAATATATAAACAAAATATTTATCTACCGATAAAATATTTTAACCACCGGGATACGAATTCGTGTCTTTCTATTGCTCCCGGAAGAATGAGTAAGATAAAAAGATTTTTAAATAATACCTATATACCTACCTACAATGATTAATTCTTATATATTTTTTAAATATCATAGAACTAGGAAAAAATTGAAATATAGTAATTCTTCTTCTTCTTCTTCCTCAGCCTTCATCTCTCCACTGCTGGATATAGGACTCTTCCATACCCTTTCAATCTTCCTTGTTATTTGATAATTGTAGCCTTTAATTGTAGCATTTCTCCCCCCCAATACCGGCTATATTGTCAGTCCATCTCCTTCGAGGTCTTCCGACGCCTCTTTTATTTTTCCAAGGTCTCCATTTCAGAAGTCTGGGAGTCCATCTTGTAGAAACTTGCATTGCAATATGGCCTGCCCATTGCCATTTTTGCTTATCGTAATTAAATACTTATTAATTATAACACATATAAGGTTATTGCATAAATATTCTTTTTTTTTTAATTTGACATTAATTTGTCGTTATATAATTCTTTTATAGATTACGGAAATTAAAATTTACATTGGAAACCATAAACATAATGCTGTATCACTTGTAGAAAGTGTGAAAAGTTGAGTCATTTCACGATCTCAATCAAATTTTTAGCGAAGGAACGTTTAACCAATGGGTGTGCCGAGAGTGGTTTGTTCGCTTCAAAGCTGGTGACATAAGCTTAGATAACAATATAGAAAAAGTAACCCGTAAAAACCAAGTTTTTATTTTACTCCCTTTCTTTGTAAATTAAGTTTAACATCATGTAATAATTGATTGACTGAAGATGAAACATGTTTAAACAAATATCTTTCTCAAAAATCTGTAAAAATATCTCTTTATTATTTGATTTCTTCCCAAAAAACCGAAATGTGCTGTCATCTGTGAACCAATTGTCATAAATTTTCGAAATTCCTAGTGAAGTAGGTACCTATTATACCTACCGATGGAGTAATTCGAATTTTAAATATTCCGTGACGTTATCGGGCCGCCGGCGCCATTGGTTGTAATCAAACTTTTGTAAAAAAACATTAAAATTTCTAAAAATCAAAAATTATACTATAATTGTTTTTTTTTTAACGAAAATTTGATAGATTTCTTGATCGTCACCATGAGTCTGCTTGCAAAGTTTCAGCTCGATTGGAACACGGTAAAAGGGTCAAAAATCGAGTTTTTTCGACGGCAAGCAGGCAGGCAAGCAAGCAGACGCCACGAGTTAATATAAAGGGAGTAAAAAGAGCCGACCTTCGGATTTTATGATCAAGTCATTATGGCACATCGTCCTAATTATGTATGTAAAGACGAAAGTTACATCACTAGGTCGTTGGTCACTGGACAGTCTGGTCACTCTTGGCCCGGTCGCCGAGCATAGAGAATTTCGTACATTGACCCTACGCTACGATCCTTGTCGCTCGCGCACAATTATTTTGCTGTCACGCTCGCTCTCTGCGTGCCTGTGCGAGCGCGACAGCAGCATAATTGTTCCCGAGAGACAAGGATACGTAGCGTAGGGTCAATGTACGAAATTCCCTCTGCTCGGCGACCGGGCTTCAATTGACGTTGATGGTGATTGGGCCACCGAACGATAATTGTAAAAATGTCTCGAGATGGTAGAGTCAGAAGGACTTACGCACTATCGAAATCTCTCTCCACAATTTTTAGGTGTATTCTAGTGTGTATATTAAATTAATTCGGAAGATAATTATATAATTACATTAAAAAGAATATTGCTTAATATTCTACTTTAAAAAAATACGGAGGTATCATTACCAGTTGCGATATCTATGTATAATATGTCATGGGAAGGATTATAGGATGTCTCTGGCACAGTCCATTCGAATGTATGAAGGAAACTGATTTAGAACATATCGTCCCTCTAGAGGTAAAATTGATTAAGCGCAATATTGTCCAAAATGAGTAATGAATACAAAATTCATATTTTTTCCATATCTATTCCAGTTAAAAATCATTAAGTGAACATTCCGTGTCTATTTATAGTTATTTAATGATAGAAATCATAATTTGAACATTTTAATCATCATATTTTTAATTTTGTTTCTCATTGTCTCAAAACTACTTCAATGTTAGTAAGTTTTACCTCTTAAAGGACGATATATACAACATTAAAATTTTGGATAATTATGTGGATTTTCTTAGGGTGGCATTCGAACGTTGCATTGTGCAAAGTGATTACTTAGCCAGTTTATACAGATCATAAACACTGGACTACCCCTCAAAGACTTGTATACATGTTTGCCATTAACTAAATAACTTCGACTCTGTGAGACTTCTATAAAGAATATTATTCTATATGCACAAATAATGATATCAAAGCCATGATCTAAATGATTAAAACTTGAGCGCATATCAAAAGTGCAAATATAACAAGTGCTTATTACGCAAAATATTATATATTATATTTGATCCTTTCTATGACTGGCACGAAGCGATGCTCCCTAGAATCTATTTTCAATTTGACACACTTTCCGTCGAGTGCCGTGAGAAAAGTTCCCACGGCTTCACCCCCAAAGGGCACCGCCCACTTCCGCATCCGCCTGCGGGAATTTCGATATCGGAACCGGAAACCGACCCCCTCCACTCTACCCTGTATAGAGCCTTCGATCGGTAAGCTAGGGGCGGTTCGGGTGGGGGATAAAAAATAGACCGAACGACGACGAAGGGAGATGGAGACAGGGTTGCTCCGATCGGATGAGAATTATGTCACAGGGACACATAAATTGCGTCAAAAATTCCGGAATTTTGACAAAATTAAAGTTATCAATAGTATTTATATTATGATCACTTCAAAAACGCAGTATGCAATGCGTGGTTTTGCCATTGCCACATTAAAAAAATAACCAAATTGTGTGAATTTATTTTAATTAAGCGAGTAGCACTGATTAAATTGTTTAAAGTGTAGAAATATTACACACAAATTATTTAACATTCGGGTCATTTTTAGAAGAAATAAATCAATATGTTTATTTTCTTTCTTTTAATCTAAATTTAATTTAAGTTATAAGTTTGCTAGGAGATTAGAAGAGTTAATAATAGGTAAAACGATCTTTCAAGAGTATTGCAGAAGGAGAAGCCGAGAAGAAACATAATCAGATAAATAAAAATAAAAATAAAAAAATGTTGGTTACGTAACCGGGGAGAATACTTTCGCAACCCTGATCGAAACCTTTTTACCGAAAGCTTTTTTATGAAGGCAGTATCGGTTTTGCGGCCTAGGGGTTGGGTTAAGGATTCTTTTCGGGACGTTCTGAGGTCGCGGTCATTTAATTTAAGGGTGGTTTTATCTGTAAGTGGAAAATCCTGGGGAGTTTTTAGCCCTCGAGCATTACTCGATATCCTTTAAATATGCTCGATTTTTATTGCTGAAGTTAAAATACACCTCGGCTTTTAGGTTTTTTAAAATTATTTATAGAAATAATCACAATTTCAAGTAAATCTTAAAAAACATGTATTGTGTAAGTTTAAGACAGATTATATGTTGGATATAAAAGCAAAGGCAGCAATATCCAAAAAAAACTAAAGAATATTTTGAATGCAGTTGTCGAGGAAAACTAATTAAAAATTTACTGAATTTTACATTCTCATATTTATCTATCACTTCCAAAATAATGTTTTCTATAAATTTATATATTTTCATATGAAATCTCGAATTGAGTGTTTTTTATAATTATTGCTGCCTTTGCTTATACACCCCACGTGTATTGATGAACATTGCGGAAAAATGAACAAATTTTTTATTTCGCTGGCTGTATTGGTCCAATTGTTATAGTTTTTTTTTATTGTTGTATTACTACTCGATATATATATATATATATAATATTTTATTTTAATGATCCCTAGAAAATATGATACGAAAAAAATGAAAGAAAAAAAAATTACTATATAGAAGTTACGGACGTTACACGAAGTTACGATGGACGGATGAACGGACGGATGGACAGACAACGAAATTATTATAATTGGGATATTATTGAGAAAAGGGAATGAATATTCGTGTATTTTTCTATCAAACTTATTTCAAAAATGTTTTATTACTACTTTTGCTACAAATGACGACATTATTTTTTTATATCACCCCACAGTGTATAAAATTCTATAGCTATGAACTCAACCCCTTCTTTTGGCGAGGGGATTGTGTCACAGCGGAATTGTGTCCCTTCTCGCGTATATTTAATGTTCATTGATGTATTTACAAGATGGTGATGAAATCCTGTTATGTCTGTGATTTTGATTGGTATTTTATTGTACACTGATTGCTCACAGAACCAAGAATAATTACGGTTTTTTATAGAATACTAATGACAAAATCACAGTCGTATTTATGGTTTACCGTATCTATCTCATCATCTTCTTTTTGTCATTGTTGTGTATTGTTTCAGAAAAAAATAAGTCGATTTAGAAAGAATACGAAGATTTTTCCTCCAAGCCTTCTGTATTTACGCGTGCATTTTTTTAACAATAATAGATAAATATTCCAGATAACCCTTTATTCTGATTGATTTTTATACATATAGTAGTTACAAAATACCACTATAATGTTTACAAACGTGTACGATCAAAGTAGTGGCTTGTGATAATGGATACTCTGGAACACGAATGCGAACGCACCGTCGTTATACCAAATTGCCTGGACGAATAGCGAAATTGTCAAGGAGAATTTCGTCCTTAATTGTTTAGAATTTCGTTTCATTTCCAAAATAGCATCAGCAATCATGTCGGATATGAACGTGTGAATTGTATTCGTTAGTTTAATCTATGCATATTAAAGATAAAAGCCATAACAGTATGTACGTACATTTATCTGTGAGATGCACAAGTGTCACACACTAAACGCTTTAAGCGCAATACTTGTATGTAAGTTTGCCTATTGCGAATTTGCCAATTAGGGTGATTAATATTTTAGGGGAAGAGTTTAGAATTCTTCACATTCGGAATTTGAATGACGTCAAGGGTTGTTTCGGGGTTGTGGCAAATCTCACGACACTTAATAATTAAAGCGGATGTACTTTAGCGCTTCTTTAGGCCCGTTTTCATGGAATGAGACAAGTGTCGGAGATTTACATTAAACGAGATAAATCTCACAACCACGTGCTTGAGATTTGATGTTCTGATCTGGTGAAAGATCAGCTAGAGAAAGGTGATAAATTACTAAAATCTCATATTATTGATGGATTCGGCGTTGACATTGTAGAAATTCATAATGATAGATTATCAATAATAATAATAATAATAATAATAATAAATAATAATATATAATAATATACTAATAATAATAATAATAATAATAAATAATAATAATAATAATAATATATAATAATGAATAATATGTTTATTCCAACGTAACCTGGTACGTGCAAGACCTTGTCAGCCATATAAATTACAAGTTTCATATACGTTATAGTGAAGCATTATATACATAGAGAGAAATTATATATAAAAAGAAAAAAAAGAACTATTAAATAATTAAAATAATAATATATACTACAAAAATACGACAATGAATACACAAGCACAAATATAAGCAATATCATATTTCTAAAATAATAATAAAAGTATGGAATGCTTCAAGTCTTGTTATAATACCACTCGTTACGGCTATGGAATCGTTATTAATTTTTTAAAATTATATTTGCTGTGCTATCTTAACCTGAGTTTTATATTATTTTATTTTTTTCGCTACTCAAGTTTCAAGAGAAACAAAATCTCTCATCGACAGGTGACGTATCAAACTGACTACTTTTTAGATAAAGAATTTTGAAACTCGGATAGAAATAGCAAAATAAATATAATTAAAAATATTTAATGGAATACTGAAAACTCAAATTGACAGCAAGACTACGCATAAAAATTACATAAAATCATAAATATATGCCAGCCTTTATAACGAACAGGGATAAAGGGAAGAAACTTAGGGAGGCCTTCATCCAGTAGCAGATAGAAAATGGCTTATAACGATGGTGATTAATGGATAAAACAGCCCTTAATCAGCATTGTATGTAGGTATGTATATAAAAAATTTAGTGGTTGGTCATAATTACTTATTTTAAAAAACTAACAAACTACATAGATTTTTTTTAATGTCTACCGGTTTTGATACCACTCTATTTTTGCAAAGAAAAATAATGTGGTTTATACAGAGTTTATTAATTTTTTGAAATAAATATATACAATTTATTTTTTAATTTTTTGAACCTTAGCTCCATATTATTATTGATCTACATAAGTGAAATATGTCATTTTTTGAAAACGTGTCACACCGATATTCCAACTTTTTAAAAATGAAACAGTTGTGGTATTAATAATATTTTTTAACAGTTTATAAGTATATAAATCAAATCAAAAATGTGGAACGCATTCTTTTTGTTCATGCGAAGAAAGAATGATTTACTAATAGGAAGATACAAGCAATCGTTGGGATTTGAGAAAAAGCGCCCTACGCTTTTGATTTTATTAGCATATTATGCATATACGTAGCACGACCAGTTTAACCAGATACTGGAAGATGGTCCCGTTAGAAGCCTCAACAATCGTTGAGCTTACACGCGAAGATGTATGAATGTGGATGAGGAGAGAGTTGTATCTCAGGACAGAAGAGAATGGCGCTCTATCTTCTCTGCTTACCCTGATGAAGTAAGTAAGTGCATATACTGTGTGATCGCTCTTAGTACTGTGGCTATTAAAAAAGTATTTTTCCTTTTTGGTATTTTTTTAAAAGCGTTTTTTTAATATTTTTTTTCTATGTTTTCGTCTTCATCACATGAAATCATTCATCTATTCCTAAATTTCAAACGTCATTATCACTGGCTTGCAAAATGAAATGTCCGATAAAATATTTCGTCAGCATTTTAAATATTTTTTTGAATGATTAAATGATTCCGCCTCACACGAGCGGGCGGCGCGGGCGGCCGGGGTGGCGGCGAACGGAAGAGGGTGAAAATTTCCCATGTGGAGGCTTCGAGGGTGTGGGGGAGTATCAGGCTTCGGGGGTCGCGGAGCGGCTCGGGCGGGGGAGGGGGCGTGGGAAGCTGGAGATATATTGGACGCGCGATAGAGAGGGATAAACTTATATGCGAGCGCCGAGTCGTATGTGTGATTATATGAGAGATTTTATTTATTGGGTTGAATAAAGTATGAAGACTTTTACAGAGAATATCGTTACGCCGGAGGAGAATATTCTGTGTGCTGTTGAGTTATAAATAAGACACTGATAATGTTGCAGTGACGTTGATGTTGCTGACTTTGAGTGGTTAGATGGCAAATATAGATTATATGTACTTTGATCAAGATATATTATAGATGTCTCATAGAGAAGAAACCCTTTTCCAAAAAAGGTATGAAAATCGTATTGGAAAGTAGGTATGGATGTCTTTTTGGGTGTTTATAGGGATTACGACCTATCGTACGGCTGGCGCGTATACACATATTAAAGATATTGCTTTAAATCAAAATATAGATACCTGTCTCATTATTAATACCGACATCTGTATCGTAGAGTGAGAATGACAATGTTTTCGACTGCAGGTGGTGGTAGTAAAATTACAAATCACATACGAAACAAGGTGAGCAAGTTAAACATACATGTATAAAACTTCCAAAATATTTTGATTGATGTGGTGGTCTATCATGGGAGGAATTGGTGAACGTTACATGATGTTAATGATGTCCCCTTAGGGATAAAATCAAGTATTGTGTTCTTGAAAAATTTGAACAGACTCAAAATATACTGAATTATACTTTGACTTTAAATTACACCATTCTCCGAGTCTGAATACGTAGATTAGTTTTCACGTTCAGTTTTCAATAGGCTTAGTGTTGCCTGTTGCAAAAATAAATGAATATAGTAATATTATATTCAAGGTATATTTGAAAATTTGAGTCCTATATATTCTCATATATTCTATCTTCTATGAGTTCTCCAACACCATCAATGATCATTTAATATTCTTATAACAGCCTATTCAAAAAATATATAAAAACATAAAATACAAGAAAAACATGTGGGGCTCAAATTTTTAAATGGGTATTTGTTAAAAACATATATCTCTCTGCGTAACAATGTCCGTTGCTAACGCAACCAAGACTTTCCGTTACGCTAGATGGCACTTTTATCACGGCCTTACCTCGCGGTCGAAACATTAACGCTACCAGATGGCGCTGTTTACGCGCTATAAAGATACTACGATTTCGAAATAATTTTATTTGTTGTGAAAGTGTAGTGTTAGGAATAGGAATTTTGTGAAAAATTGAAGCAAATAAAGGGGAATTTCAGAATAATAGGTAATCTAGGTTAACAGACACCATGACTTCAATTATATTGTAATGTGTGTCAATGTAAAAAATAATTTGTTTAGATTTGAGATTGATTTTGAAATATTTTTTGTTGCAACTAATTATTGTATAGCTAAGAACTAATTAATATAAAGTTGAAGTATAGCATATAGTTCTCAAGCCCTGAGCCATCGCATAACAACTTCCGTACACGTTTTCCATACAAATTGCTTCGAATCTGTGAGACTTCTATAATTTATATTAATCAAAAATGACTATCACCATATAATGACATCACTATGCTCTAACCTAACCGACAGTGACCATCAGAAATCGATGAGAATGTTTGCATATATCTTAACAAAATTACTGTACCTACCTGGTACATTTACAACAGTTGTAAAACTATCTTCACCATCGCTTAGTTAGTTTTATGAATATAAATTGTTCAATTTTCAGTGCAGCTGATTGCTTTGGCTACAGAATATACTACACTATGCATGTGAGAATTTTTGCACGTATGTCATTCTTTAGAACGTTATTTCAATGTTTTAATATTGAAATAATTTCGGGACACATTGATTTTTATTTTTGATAATTATTACACAATTTTATTTAGATTCCATTGCCTGCTGGTTTATCTCCATATTCAGTGATTAAAATAAAAACAACTTCCTGACTCGAGTAGAAAATTTGCATTTTTAAGAAATATCCAACATGATATTTTTCGTTTGTTATTTTTAGAGATATACCTAATTAATTTTACTATTTAAGATAAGATTTAAGATGTTGATGATGACGAGATGTAGTATTGGCACGCACGTTGGACGTAGAGCACCCAACTGCGATCAGACTGTAAACTGCATGGACCTTTCCCGGTGACATCCAGAGGAAGACCAAAAAACTCATGGATGCTGCAAAGGGATGGTCAGATTCAAAGGCACGGATTAGGTGACGTTATCAGGAGTAATGTGTAACGTAAGAAACAGAAGAGATGATCCCAACACACGCTGAAGAAGAATATAATATATTGACTGAGCTAGTCAAGTTATTTAGGTACCTGTAATTCATTGAAAAAAAACTTACCTATAAAAACCAAGTTTTTATTATACTCCATTTCTCATTTACTAGATGAAACAGGTTTGGCGCTTACTCCACGCGTCGGGCTCGAGTCGTGCGACGCTACGAAAGGAAGTAATAAAAAATTTCGAAAAATCCAAAATTATACTATAATTATTATTTTTTTTTAACGAAAATTTGTTAGATCATTTTCATCGTTGCCAAAAGTCTGCCTGCAAAGTTTCAGCACGATTGGATCACGGAAAAAGGGTTTAAAATCGATCCAAATTTTTTTCGACAGACAAGCAAGCAGACGCTACGAGTTAAAAGAAAGGAAGTAAAAAATTTGCCCAATGAGTATCAATCTTTGCGATACTTTTGTCACAATTTTCTAAATTTCCATTAATTGATTATCTCCCCGACAGTATCTAGTGTATTTATAGTCAAAATTAATCGTGCAATGAAAAAAAAAATTATTAAAGGGAGTGGAGCAGGTAGACAAGTTGTTTCTGGAGGGACCATGTCGAGAGAATGGACCAGACAAGACTTCCCAGAGCCGTGACGCGCGGGATTCCAGAGGGGCGCCGACCACCAGGGAGACCACCGAAGAGATGGTAAGAGAGCTGGACTTCTTTGTCACAAGACAAGAACTGACCTGTCAATACGGATCACGGATCTTATAAAAGAAGAAGATTCTTACTGCACATCTATTTTTATAATAATTACATCCTTTTATTTTATGTGCACCTACCAGCACTTTTTTGGCATGGTTTTATTGTTCAATTTAATATTTATTACACAATTATGTTATTCATAGTTCCTCTCCATTTAAGAGCATTGCTCTTGTGCTCGGACGAGGAACTATGAGCGAGCCTTTTATGCCAGCATAGAAAAGGAAATGATCATGGACTGCTTTATGGGGAAGAAACCCTGGAAGAGTGCTACAAAGGTGGAAAGATGGGTTGCATCAGGCTGAAGAAGATGTTTAAAAAGACGTTTCTTAAATATATATATATGACATTATTATAGGTCGACCTCTATCAAAAGCCCATTCCTAGCTTTGTCCGGTAAGAAGAAAGCAGGGGGAAAGTTGCCTGGCAAGCCCATATTACAAGCCTCAATATGATATTCCAAATACATATAAATTTTTTAGTCTAAAAAAGGTTACTTACCTACTAGAAAAAAATCTTTTGTTTTCATTTTTTGCATCGTAACAACACACATATTTTTTGCGCACATTCTTTTCAATGCGGTCTAGCTATAATATGTTTTTTATTTTTTCTTCTTCAAAACAGCGCAATAATTTTGTGGTGACATTATTAATAAAATAAACATAGTTTTCACCTCTTTTGTATTGACAATATCAACATGATTCAGAGCCCATGGCCCCTTCGTCAAGATACAATTGTACACATTTGTATATTTTGTTAATGGATTTTCTATTATCTTATTGTTATTACTTTCATCATCACTACTGGATTCTAAATCCTTACGCGGACTTAGTTTTCTCAAGAATTTTATTCCACTGTTACCCACCGTGAGCCAGCCTTTCATCTGCATTACTTCACTGGATTCCTAAAAAAATATGTTATTGAAGACATTATCATTCAATCTTATTTTTGGCTTTTCCAAGCTCCAGAGTTCGATTGGACATGTTACCTTAAGCATAAGATAAGGATATTGGTAAGATATAAACTATAAACTTGATTTTTCTCAAAATTTTTTGTGCACTTATTATGTTTTTATATGTACTGTATACTTTTACACTGTTTTTTTATATATCGCTTTATTAACCGCCAATATCTCCTATCTCCATAAATGAAAATTTTTCAAGAGAAAAAAAAAACTATTTTATTGTAAGCTTTCATACTTAAATAGTTGGTTTTCTTATATGTATATTAGAAATGATTGTAATTAATATATTTTGACATATCACATCACACACACACATAGCAATTATTTGTACTATATTCTGTCAAACTGAAGCTAGGAGTTATTGCTCATTTAATGTATATGGTATGTGAACTTAGTAGATAATTCTATAAACAATTTATATTGTCACATAGTGTATTTCCAAATCAGCTTCGGGTTAGGAGGTAGATTTTGGCGGTTCACGATATTCTGTTAATTATTATCTTCTTTCTTTTTACATTTTTCTATTATTTGTGTGTATATATATAAGCAGGTCAAAGACACTTTTAATTGGAATATTGGGTTATTATTGAAAAAAAAGTAATGTATTTTTTATGCATACTCTACACAGAATTCTGTAAGGGTCTCATTAAAAATCAAATAAAAGCATTGTGAAAGAAGGTGTTTGGGTGTGTCTGAGTATAGAATTGCGGGTGTTTAATCTTGTCTGGAGGCTTCAACGAGAAAATACCGGAGTGGCATGTATGTAAGCATGTGTGCATGTACATCCAAGTGTAGGTAGACATGTGGTCATATAAACACTCAGCAAGCAATACTTCTCCAGTTGGTAATAGCCGATATCTCGCGCATGCGGGCTGGGGGCGTATTCATACATCGCCCGGGCCGGGGGGGGCGGGTGGCCCCGGGGGTGGCGCTATTGGGAAGGTTTTATATAGGTACACAGTGGAGGCTGCGTGGGAATATCGGATGGAAAGTATGTGAAACGATTCTCGGAGATATTGACGCCCCGCTAACTTTGCGTCTGTAGCTATGTGCGTGCATGGACGGGAGTTTGAACGCCCGTTCAATTACGTAATCAAGGTAGGTGCTGTGGGTGTTTAATATTTATTTAATGAAGCTCTATTTGTTACTAGTAAAAATATTATGGGTGGAACCAATTCTCTTAATGATGTTAAGAAAATTAATTTAATTAACATAAAGTCTTCCATTCTCAGGAAAGCAATAAAGCAGAACCATCATGTTTTTACAGCCATTATAAGTATAGCATTGTACACTTCGTCAATTATGACGGTTGACAAATGTCTTGACATTTTATGGATTGTGTTTTCTAGGGTATTTTGCCGTGTTTTTACAACCTTTCTGGCCGAAGTTTCGGATCTTTTGCAGGGTCCAGATGTCTACACATCTGCAATGGGATCAAAAAGTCGGCCAGAAAGGTCATATAAATATGGCATAATACTTCAGAAAACACAAACAAGGATATTCTGAACGGCTGTAAGAACCTCGGAACAGTTTTGATATTTCCCGAAAAAACATCTATTTCGAGGGTTACTAATATAACAACCTTACTAATATAACAACTTGAAAATAAGGAAGTGTAATTGTTACATCTATGTAGTGGCCAAGCGTTTGTGACAAGTGTTTCCGTAAAATATAATTTTTAATGGTGAGTGGCTCATTGTTTGTGGTTGAGGGGATTCAAGCCTCCTTCCAGGAGACCACCAACTTAACTCTATTTTTACAGCGCAAGTGTTAAGCTCAGTTAGAAAATACTTGTTTGTTTTCGATTGTAAAAAAAGTGGTCTACCCAGAAGCAACTCATGCAAACAAATACCTAATTAGACATTTACTTAAAATTATTTAAATGCCTAATTTACACTTTAGCGATGCCACCTGGCGACAGATTATATCATGAAAATCAAATTATATAAAGGAATCTTTTGACTTCAAATAAATGTTGGATTAAAATTGGATTAAAAAAGTAGGGAATTGGAACCTGAGCTCCCAGAATATGATTCACTGGAGACATGTCAATATTACCGTATATTTATTAATATCGTGTCTCCACCAAAGTCAACACCACCGTGCGATGAATCGTGATCATGATGGTGGTGGTGGTTATATGCGTTTCTGGGGTAATTTAATATAGGATAGTCAAAAATAATAATTTCGTAATCGTCTGCCTGTCACGGCTAAAAAAACGGCCGGAGATGGGGCTTGAATCCCGGGCCACCATATCCGAACCGACCGATTAACGCGTGTTGTTACGGCCGCCTCTCCGTAGGTCGCCAAAAAGATGCTTTAAATATATACTAGGGCTTAGCGAAGACGCGAACCAAATGTGCCGTAATTTTTTACTAGGTTAAAGCGAGTTACAATTTTAAAAAGGATACACTACAGTTGTTAATCTTTCGGTAAGTTAATTTAAATTAGTAAACTGAATATTATAAATAACCAGGTCCTTTTTACAAATAGTTATCTTTTAAATTTATTTTCATGTTAAGTAGGTACTTTATTATTTTTCATTTTCCATATACCTATAACTTTTTAATATTTCGATTATCTATACTTCGATTTTTAAATTTAATTTTGTTATTATACATTTGTTATCCTGACGAAGAAGCCATTGGCTTTGAAACATGTTGAATTTTTTTCAGTAAAAAAGTGTTGTAAACAACGTTTATTTCTATAAATTATAATTTAAATTAATAAAAATGAATGAAATTTGAATGAAATTCAAGCTGTACGAATACGACTAAATTCTTTTTGAACAAAATCTGGTTAAATCTGTAGGTACCTACCTACTATCTGATATGTAAGTATAAGATATCAAATTTATCAAAATACTCATTGTTTGGTTTTAATTCCGATCTTAGTTATAAGTATTTTTTTAAATAGAGATCCGAACATGGAATAAGTGTCGTATATTTCGTAATTCGCACTAATTATCACTTATCACTCGTCTGTGGAACCCTTTACTTTCGTTTGCTAGAATCTTCGCCCGTACGTGTAACACTTTATTTGCGCTGTCTATTGCTCGCCTGTTGGTTTCGCTAGTTTCACTTTCTATGGCGTTAGCCCGCTGTCAACTGACTCGCGCGCTTGCATCGCTTTTATATATAAATGTCAAAGTTTGCGATGCAACGAGAATATTCAGCGAATTTCTCACATTTCTAGTGATTTATGCTTTCTTCGAGAATGGTGTAGTTGTAGATTTATGTGTATTCAAGAGACTTCGTGGTTACAATTATTTGTGACTCATGTGATATAATTGTCTTTGTTTATTAGGTTGATGCTTTATTATTTATGAACTTTATTTTAATTATAAGTTTAATTGACATTTATCATAATACATTTTTTTAATATATTAGGTAAAGGAAATTCAAATGCGCAATGAAAACCACACACATACCTGTATGCCGTACCACTTCGAGAAAGGTAGGAAATTTGTCGAGTTATTTCACGATCTTGACGGTCTTTCGACTAGCTTAGATGACAATTCAGGAAAGCGTTTTCGGATTTTGATGACTAGGCTCTTCTGGCCGCTATGAAAGAGAACAAAATCATCTCTACTGGGCATTGCTTACTGACGGAATCAACAAAATATATATATAATTTCGATTGCTAATTGACCCCAAAATGTAACTCATAAATAAACTTTATACTCCATTAGAAAATAACTAGTTTCTTTAATTTCCTTAATATTTAATTTTAAATTTTCATAAATGTGCCCTTTTCGAAATTGCATATTGAATTATAAATCTCATCTTTGTACGAGCGTTTTTTTGCTTTTTGCAGCTCATCCATACTAATGTTTTCATATTTTTTACTCCCTTTCTTTTAACTCGTAGCGTCTGCTTGCCTGCTTGACGAAAAAACTTTGGATCGATTTTTAACCCTTTTCCCGTGATCAAATCGAGCTGAAACTTTGCAGGCAGACTCGTGGCGACGATCAAAATGATCTAACAAATCTAAAAAAAAGATCTAAAAATTTTCGTTAAAAAAATAAAATAATTATAGTATAATTTTGGATTTTTAGAAATTTTAAAAGCTTTTTCATACAACTTAGTATTGAGATTCCGACGCATCTGGTAGACACGGAACTTGATTATAGTATAATTTTGGATTTTTGGAAATTTTTTATTACTCCCTTTCGTAGCGTCGCCCGACCGAAGCCCAACGCGTAGGTTAAGCGCCGAACCAGTTTCCACTAGTAAATGAGAAAGGGAGTATAATAAAAACTTCGTTTTTATGGGTTACTTTTTTATTCCATACATTTCCAGCAGAATTAATGGTAGTAAATAAAAATATCATTAAATAGCGTTAATTGGTTCATCTCATCAAAGAAAAAGGAGGAAGAGATCCAGAAACGTCACCCACCTGCATCAAGGTGAAATTCGTTTAGAAGATCTTCCCGGGGAGGCGAGGGGAGGAGAGTGTGTTGGTATAAAGAGAATGTATGTGATAAGGCTTTGCCGGCGTCGGGGATGGGGGTGGAGCTGGCTGGTGTATTGTAGATTGCATAGAATTTTCAGACGAGAATCCGAGTCTCTCAAAGGTGTGAAAGTCTTAGCAATTTTATTAGATTTGCAATAGAAATCTCGTGATGTAACGAGGATGGCTTTTCGTCGGGTAACAACTTATCTTCAAGTCTGAAGTGATTACATTTTTTAAATCGATATAGTTAATTAAGTAAATTAAGAATTTAGTTTGAATCTATACCTATAAAAGCCAATGTCTGTCTGTCTGTCTGTTCTCTATAGGTACAAATCCACACTGTTTGTCCGATTCGATTCAAATTTTCCATACATATGTTTTAGCAACATTTCCCTCTATTCTCATACCTCTCCCCCTGATATATTTTCGATGCAAATCTGTACCGTTTGACCGATCGGAATCAAAATTTGGAAACTTATTCATTAAAATTTGGCGGGAAACGTAGGCAACATTTCCCCCCTACACTCATACCCCTTCCCCTCTCCTTGATATATTTTCGATGCAAATCTGTACCGTTTGACCGATCGGAATCAAAATTTGGAAACTTATTCATTAGGATTCGGCGGGTAACAAAGGCAACATTTTCCCCTATCCTCACACCCCTTCCCCTCCCCCTGACATATTTTCGATGCAAATCTGCACCGTTTGACCGATTAGACTAAAAATTTGTAAACTTATTTTTAAGGACTCGGCAGGTAATATGTTACCTTTGCCTATGGGCAACAATTCCCCCATATTCTCATACCCCTTCCCCTCCCCCTGACTTATTTTAAATGCAAATCTGTACCGTTTGACCGATCGGACTCAAAATTTGACAACTCATTCTTAAGGACGCGGCGGGTAATATAGGCGACATTTCCCTCCTATTCTTTAACCCTTTCCGTCCGCTGATATATTTTCGATGCAAATCTGTGCCGTTTGACCGATCGGACTCAAAATTTGGAAACTTATTCTTAAGGACTCGACGGGTAACATATGCGACATTTTCTCCCTATTATTTTAATCCTTCCCCGCCCCTGATATATTTTTGATGAAAATGTATACCGTTCGAATCGAATCTTTGTGTACCCTCACAAATTTATCGTAAACTTAATTCTTAACCCGTGCAGCGCCGGGTATGAACAGCTAGTTTTAAATAAATTTGTATTCTAATATATATATATATATTTAAATAGAGATGCGAACACGGAATTCGTGTCACATCGATATTCTTACTTTTTTTTAATTAAGCTAAACGCTTGTGTTATGAAAATAGGACTAACTTGCTTGTCTGGAGTGAGATTCGAACCTGCAACCTTTGGAACACGAGGCGAGAGTCCTAACCACAAGACCAACAAGCTACTCAACATTGAAAGATTTGGCAGATACTTCGTGGTGCAACATTATAATTTAAAATTATTTTTTTTTTACTTTGTAATACACACACACAATATGAGTTATTAAATTACTACTATAGTTTCGAGAGGAGCAGTCCCTCTCATCATCAGGTATAGATAATAACTAGCTTAAATACAAAATCTATCAATCTAATCGGGTAGGTCAGGGGGGCGCGCGGTGGGGAAGGGTATTTTTTTCCCCGAACAGCTCTAGGAGTGGTGAAGTGCATTGAAATGTGATATTATTTATTAACGTGTGTCTAGAATTCAATTTTTTTAGGATTTTAACGGTTTCCAAACTATTCATTATCCATCTTCTATGAGGAACCGAGTGGAGTAGTTTTAATTTATGACTATCGAAGTAATGATTAGGGTTAATTATATGATTGGCAAATTCGGAGAAATCGTTATTTTTTAAGCAGAGTAGTAATTTAATTACTCATATTGTGTGTGTGTGTGTGTGTATTACAAAGTAAAGTAAAACATATTTAAAATATGTATTTTCTCCAAAAAAGGGAACAAGGGGACCATTAGCCCTGAAAAACGTTGATATTTTTAACGTGTATAATATAATAAGTATTGAAAACAAAGTATCTATATTTTTATTAATTATATATTAGTCACTTTCTCTTTATAGATGGTTATCTGTCTGAATTAAAAAAATATTTGTTTGTGCATTAGAAGGCAGGCATTATTCGTTGGCATTCATAAAATAAACAGCGCATCATAGGACAACCGCCAAGGTACAATGAAATGCATAACTATTTGAACGCGAGGAAGCGAAAAATGAACCAGCCGCAACAACTGACAACTAAAGAGGTATCTGCAGATTACATATACTTTTTCTACGTCGGAAAAATGACGAACGCCATTCAATGTAGCGGTGATATTTCACCAGATGGCTTTAAATTAAATTAAATTTAAATAGCAACTTAAACAATTATACAATTTCAAAATTGAAACAAAAGCGTCGTTTCAACAAAACTATCAACATCAATAACATAAATAAATCCCTTAGGAAACAAAACGTGTTTTTGTAATTGACGCTGTTTCTTAAAAAAAAATTCGTCCCAAACCTAGTCTCTTTAAGTAAAAAGTTATTTTTCAAATAAAAAGTGACTTTTTTTACGAAGAAATTTTGACCTATGATCTTTTCATAATTGTAACAAAATTTAGAAGCTCGTAGTAATATTTAAAGATAAATCTTTGACAGAACGGATGTACGTACACAAACTGATATGAGCACCCACATTAAAGTAAATTCTGACAAAGATGCAATAGTACCGGAACCGGTAGAAGTAAAACGAATTTTAAATTCGAATTCGAACTAAAAAAATTTGGCTTTGAACGCGCTAGTGATAATTATAAAACACATGTGAAACGGATTGTAAAAGTAAAATATGTATACAATTTCCAAAAATTTGGTCGATGTGGTATTCTATCATCATTCTATCAAAAATATCATTCGTCTCTATGAGACATCTAGAATATATCTGGATGAATAAAAATTCATTATTTAAAAAAAAATTAAAATTTATAAATTATTTCGTACAGGTTACAACGACCTCCCACCTACAGGGTGTACATAAAATTACGTCCCCTGATACGCTACACACGGGCCATCCTGTGATTATGTGATATTATTATCCCCGTTGGTATTTTCGTATCTCAAGTCCCTCCGCGATAATTTTAATATCAAACACATCATGTCGTGCATCAAATTCTTTTGATCAAAGAAGGCTTAGCTATCAAAAAGCCTCTCTGTGTCCCTCAAAGGCGTCAAAACCCTCCGCGGCGCGTCTTTTTACCTGGCGGAATCCGTTTTTGCAAAATTAAACCCTCGAAGGTGCGCGATGCAGACCGGGGGGGGTGGAGGCGGCCGCGGGGGGCGGGGGCCGAGCATTTCCATACGTGACGGGGTGGGAATATTGGACCTTTCATGAATACGATTAACCCCTTCAGGATATTTTTTTTTGCGTCGATTTGCGTTTCGCGATGTTGGCCGTTTCGAAAATGTTGTCACCGAGACTGAAGCGACCACGGGTCGTAGATGTTTATGCGTGTCCTTTAGGAAAACGTGAAAGAAAATACCCAAAATTTTAAATGGTAGAAAAAACCGAACATTATATGGAAATTATTTATGGCAAATTAAATTATACAAAAATTTACTTTGTTATTATTTATTTAAATTTATTTAATTTTATTTAATTTATCAATGCCCTTACGCGCGTTTACGAAAAATAGGACACGTAATATATTTTAGAATGGAAAAAAAGGAAATAATTTTTAAAAGTTTAAAAGATGCACGTACCTAAATGACACGGACGTGGCGACAATCAGTAGCGTATTTGTATTGGAATATGCGTAAAGTGTAAATAATGAACACTTCGAACAATGTGTTTAGAATTTTTTGCATAATGAACGACCAAGAAATACAAACAAAAAGAGAAGTAATAATATAAAGTAGAAAGTAAGTACATACATATCAGTAGTACAAGCTTAATAAGCGTAATAATTAAAAATTCTTAACACACATTTTTAAAATGTTTAAATCGGAGAAATATTCTATTTAAAATTTAAACATAATAAAAAAATCATAAAAAATGAAAATTTTCATTTTTTTAATGTTTAAAAAATAGAAAAGTACAATTTCAACCTAACCAAGTTACAAGTTATAATCATAATGTAGGTGAAAATTGAATATTATTGTTAACAATGTATGTTTTTTAGTAGCTTTTTGGTCTTGTGGTTAGGACTCTCGCCTCGTGATCTAAAGGTCGTACGTTCGAATCTCACTCCAGACCAGAAAGTTTGTCCTATTCTTAGCACAAGCGTTTGTCTTAGTTTGAAAATAGTAAGAATATTGATACGACACTTATTCCGTGTTCCCATCTCTATTTAAAAAAATGTATAACCAATCGATACGCCTAACATATCAAAATTAAAATTTATTTGGTTTATACCTATATTTTTAGTAACACCAACCGGTTTTGGACAACGATTCGATTTCTTCTTCAGGGTAAACTATGAAGTAAATATTACAAAATATGGGGTATTATATTTTTAGCAACTTGTTTTTATGTTACCTGCCGAATGACATTATTTTAAACGTTTAACATTAAGTTATCTTTGCATAAAATAAAGATCAATATCTAACAATTTTTTAAAAATATTACCTTTTTGACAATTTCATAATTTTACCGATAATTACCGCTAAACCTATATAAATTGAAGAATATTACCGATTTGCCTGTAATACCAAACTACGGTAAATTTGCATAACTTCGTTGCAACATACTTGAACACATTGTAACCTCATGTACAACACGAAAATTTTCAGTAAAATTTTATCAAACCTTATTTGATCGTGTCAAAAAGTCATGTTTTCAGAGATCTGGTCACGCATACGTGACAAACCGATCAGACTTTTGATTAGATGACATAAATAATTCCGAGTGAAAATTCGACCTGATTTGTGTCGCGATTGAGGTAGCCGGGTCGCGCACTAATATGTGGGATGGTTCGGGCGCCCGCTTAACCACGTAGCGAACCAAATGGCTGGATATCTTCAGGAAGGTATTCGCCGCAAAGAATTCCTAAGCAGTCGGTTGGATTCGTCGTGACGCAGAATATACTATGTGGATGGCGCGGCCGCTTCGGAAGAACGCCGTATGATGCGATTTCAATTTGTTGATACAAGGGGCGACGAACACGAGCCCAGTACTTATTACCGTATGAAAAATTCATTTTTTCAATAACACTCTATATACTCTAGACTATTTTTGATAAGACATAAACCTGCATTCCTATGCGTTTAATGAAAATTCAAGTAAAAATGTTCGATAAAAAAATTCATAAGGTTCGTATAAAATATCCGTTTTGTCTTAATATATACTTACAACTTAAAAATGTCAAACGACAGTAATATAAACCTAAGATATTTACCAATGTTAGATTATATTAGGTCCTTACATATGAAATTGGCGTTTAGTATGGGAGGAACATAAAGCCGATTTTTTTTAATTATAATATATTTATTTAATCAAAGTATGTACCATTGCTATCTATGCACTTTTGCCATCTCATAGGTAGTTCATCGATCCCTTTACTAAAAAAACCATTCGGACGGGAATTAATAAAATCTTTGAAGGCGATTTGGACTGCCCCATCGGAGTTGAATTTTTTCCTTTGCAAGAAGTTATCCAAATTTCGAAAAACATGGTAATCTGTTGGGGCAAGGTTCGGAGAGTACGGTGGATGTCTTAGACATTCCAATTGAAGCTCCTCTAATTTGGTAGCCGTCTGTTGTGCAGTGTGTGGTCTAGCGTTATCATGAAGCAGCAGTGGCCTAGAGCGATTAATCGGCCTCGGTTGTTTAGCAGCTAGCTTTTCCATCATGGTTTGCAGTTGCTGACAATAGACATCTGCCGTAATCGTCTGGCCAGATTTAAGAAAGCTGTGGTGAACGACACCAGCACTAGTCCACCAAACGCTCACAAGTAACTTTTTTGGAGTCAATTTTCGCTTGGGGCATGGTTCGGCTGGTTCGGCAGGGTTCAGCCATTGCGATGAGCGCTTCCTATTATCGTACAGGATCCACTTTTCATCACAGGTAATAATTCGATTTAAAATCCCTTCATTATTGTGCCGGTTGAGTAATGCAACGCAGCAGTCAACGCGCGTTTGTTGATTTGCTTCACTCAATTCGTGAGGTACCCACCTTTCAAGCTTTTTCACCTTACCAATTTGCTTCAAGTGGATTAAAACAGTTTTATCACTAACACCGCAGCCTGCAGCTAACTCGGATGTGGTTTGCGATGGATCCGCTTCCACAATAGCCTTCAATTCTTCATTATCAACTTTGGTCTCCGGCCGTCCACGGGGCTTGTTCTGCAGGTCGAAATTTCCAGAACAAAAACGTTGGAACCAAAAACGCACTGTGTTTTCTTTTGCGGCACCGTCGCCATACACATCATTAATCCTTCGAGCCGTTTCTGCAGCACTGGTGCCACGGTGAAACTCGTACTCGTAAATAACGCGATATTTTAAGTTTTTCATTTTGTAAACTGAGTGACGCAAAGAAAAAAACAATTGAGGAAAAAACAAATGAATTATAATTTTCAAAACACAAATACATGAGCAAATAGCTGTATAAAGTTGGATTTGGAATTCCTAACCAAAGAGAAGATATTTGAGATCAAATTTGCCAGTACGGCAAAACGCCAATTTCATATGTAAGGACCTAATATTTATAATAAAAAAAAGCAAATATCAACAAAATAACATAGGATTATAAGATATACTATAGATGTCTAAAAAGTAGGTATGGAAATCTTTTTAAGTGTTTATAGGATTTACGACCTATCATATGGCTGGCTTAAGTAACCACTTAACATAATGTAATTCACCAATTCCACCAATGCCAAACTATCACATGTATCAAATTTTTGGAAGTTGTATATATAATATGTTGTAACTTGCACACTTTGTTTCTATGTGAGTAGTATTTTTGCTTCCGCCACCTGCAGTCATTCCCATAGTCCAATACAGATGTCGCTTTTGATAATGAGATATCTATAATTTAATTGGAATTTTTAACGCAATTATTGTTACAGTTGGATAAATTAGAAAATAGAAAAGTGTCTATAGCGAATTTAATATTATAAATAATCAGGTCCTTTTCGCAAAAAATTACCGTTCAATTTGTTTTGACATTTATTTGTAATTATTCATTCAACTCCGTTATTTTTATTTTTTGTATTTGTCAATGTCTATATATTATGGAATTTTATTATACGTTGTATTCTGTTAAAGTGACCATTGGCCCCCTAAACATGTTGATAATTCAATAAATAGTGGTTTGTACAAAGTGTTTTCTTGTTATTAATGTCACGTGCCGTGGCTAGGGAGGAGTGAATGAAAACACTGGATATTAATAAGCGTTAATAGTTAATTAACTATTCAACGTAAAAAATTACTTAAAATGAATTAAACTTAACGCTGTTTTCTAAATTACACTATATTATTGCTGGGTAACACGTATTTAAACATTCACAAGAACATTCCATACAATTCTCGCTCGTAGTATTTATCGCATTTATTTTCATGACCAATTAGGTACCCTCCATTATTCGCTTTATTTATCGCTTTGCGATTCACGACTGGCCATATACTAGGCGTCGTGGGCGTTATAGGCCATTCTCGATCTTTTGATAGTGTTTTGACATATTATAAGGATTTCCGACATTACGTAAATTATTTTTAGCATCTCGTTACATTAATATAAATATATACATTTTTTTAATTTTCGAACTACTTTTTTCCATCAGCTTCGTTCCATTACCTACTTTAAAGCCTCTAGTTTATTATTATAATGAATCATGCTTCAGATTTCGGTACGGATCTTTTTAATTTTTTTCTATAACAATTGTACTTTACACCCTTTAGTTATTTTTTTTTACTACTTTAGTTTAGAGAAGTGTAGTCTCTCTCATCATCGTCACTTAAATCTCTACTGCAAAGTTAATTTGCAGTTATCTAATAAAAAAAAATTGTAGCGCAGCGTGCAACGTTTTGCGACTTCGCTCACACTCGCTACATCCTTCCTTTGCGCAGTACTCAAGCAAAATATCGGGGCTAGAGGTCCTGGAATATTTAAGGAGACTCCTTCATGTTTAGAACATACCCAGGCAGGACTTTTATCTTGCTTTGTGCGGGAGCTGCGTCCATCGAAGTTTACCATTGTCTCCCATTACGCCACTGCAACGTTGCAAGGACTATTTCATATCTGGATCCTGGACGTGTTTCAAATTTATGGAATTAATGTAGAGGAATAAATTGATTCGTAAAAAAAACTAACCCATAAAAATCAAGTTTTTATTATACTCCCTTTCTCATTTACTGGTTTGGCGTTTAACCTACGCGTTGGGCTTCGGTCGGGCGACGCTACGAAAGGGAGTAATAAAAAATTTAAAAAATCCAAAATTATACTGTAATCAGGTTCCGTGTCTACCAGATGCGTCGGAATCTCCATACAACTTACTGGGTTGTATGAAAAAACCATTAAAAATTTGAAAAATCCAAAATTATACTATAATTATTATTTTTTTTAACGAAAATTTGATAGATCTCTTTGATCGTCGCCAAAGTTTCAGCTCGATTGGATCACGGGAAAAGGGTTAAAAATCGATCCAAAGTTTTTTCGTCAACCATTCAATCAATCAGACGCCACGATTTAAAATAAAGATGGAGTAAGGAATTAGATTCCGGAAACGTGTTTTATGCCATTGGTGTTCAAATAAAGTGTGTTTGTTTTTTGAATTGGCAATACTTTTTTCAACGATAGTTGATTTGACAACTGATAGCTGATCTGTGCGCAGTAAGGTTCAATAATTTACCATGAATAGATTTATGGCAGTACAACGCTTGCAATATGTAAAATCATTTCGAAAATCGTTCGATGGTAATCGTATCTAAACACTAATGGCAAAAAATAATTTCTTGTGCCAAATGTTTCTGTGGTGATATAATTAATATAATTAATAAAATAATATTTCCAATAAATCCAAAACAATTAAAATTACAACGATTGTTATGTTTATTTCATTTCAAATTCATTGTATCTCTTTAAAAGACACCCTTTACTATGACTGTAAAAATGATATTTTATCCTTTCTAGTCATTTTTATTAAATATTGTTTTTATTATTTTTTGAAGTGTAATATTTTTAACCTCAAAACTCAAATATCACTTTTAAAACAATACTAGCTGAAACATGTCTCCGGCATTTACAGTGCAGAATTTTAAATATATATTTTTTTAATAGTTAAACTCATTCTGTAAAACTAATGAATGATTTTTGTATTATCATCTAGAATATATCTCTCTGCCAAATTTTTGATTGTTGTTCAGGAACAAGACAAGGTTTGTGGCTGACAAACAAGTAAAATAATAGAAACTGAGATGATTCATTCCGCAACACAAAAATATCAATAAAGGGACTACATGTATAGCCCAAAATTGACGACAATGTACTAAGCTGCTGTGGCAAAACTGACTAACCTACCACTCCTGGAAAGGGTGGAGGTCCAATGTTTGAGTTCCGGTAGCAGATTAAATATTTTTTGGTTGATCTGATTTTTCTGTACCTACGTCTTTTTCTAATTGATTCATATATTTTGCTTAAAAAGCACAGAACTTTGTTCTGAAATTGCAACTTCACAATAATAATGTATATTATTTAATATGTAAAAAATATCCCATATTTACTCCCTTTATTATTATTATTATTATTATTATTATTATTATTATTATTACTCGTAGTGTCTGCTTGCTTGCCGTCGAAAAAACTTTGGATCGATTTTTAACCCTTTTTCCGTGATCCAATCGAGCTGAAACTTTGCAAGCAGACTCGTGGCGACAATCAAGAAGATCTATCAAATTTTCGTTAAAAAATAATAATAATTATAGTATAATTTGGATTTTTCAAATTTTTAATGGTTTTTTCATACAAGTTGTATGGAGATTCCGACGTATATGGTAGACACGAAACCCAAAAATGAGAAAGGGAGTTTTGTAAAAACTTGGTTTTTATGAATTACTCTTTTTTTCTTTTCGTAAGCAAGCAAGAGCAATGAAATTTACGAATAAAGAAAGTAATATGGAGAAAATCGAGTTTCACGTCAGGGCGTCAAGCCGTCAGGCGTTATGTTAACATCAAATCCATCAATAATATACTTCTACTCCTTTTAAGTAAAATTTTCTGTCACCATTGTTATACGATGTTAAGTAAAAAATAATAATCTCGCTCTCAGATGATGCAATGATAATATAGTAAAGGAAGTAACTCACCCGATAGACGACTGAGTATTTGTGCACACATTAGTACTCATAAATATACACCATTTTGCAAAGCTGGTAATTACGCATGTAAGGAATATTAAACGCTGATGAAAGGCGATGATGACAAAGTTGAAAGCAATTTATTTCTAATAAAACAATTAATCTCTCGCTATGGCTGCGAAGTCGCTGTATGGGGTGGTTCCTACCCCAGTCAGTCTACATCCCCATTCTAGTTTCTTCTAATTCAGTAGCGACTCGAAGGCTCTGTATTCCAAGAAACCAAATACGCACTCCGCACAAATTATATTAAAACACGTTATTTTGTCAAGGTGTGCCTCGATTAGATATAAGAAAACAGTTTTCTGGCAATACAAGTGCGCGGAATGTATACAAAATACATGTAGTATACCACTATACACAAATATTCCGTATGTGAGGGTAAACACGCACAGTGTGTTAAGTATTTTTTGTGATATTTGTGAAGTCTTCGCAATACGCTGACTTATGTGATCACTCTATACAATGCAACGTTCACCAATTCTATCTTAAGAACATCCACACATTGTCAAATTTTGAGAGTTCTATATATGTTCCTTAGTATTTTCTCATGAACTAGTTAGTATACACAGATTTTCGCAGCTGGTAATGATACCTCTATTTTTTCACATACATTTCTCGTATTCATAGCTTCACTCTGTGAGACTATAATTTATCTTTATTAATTAATCATTTATCTGGGGACAAAATCCAGTAAATGTGTTCTTAGAACCAACCAACATATAAAAATATTGTTAAAACATGAGGCTTTTATAATGCTATTTATTACTAGTTGTAATCCGTCAAAAATAATGGTACTTAATATCGGTTCCTAAGGAATAAGTAGTAAAAAAGAAATCGTAAAAATATTTCTTAAAAAAAAAATGAAAAAAAAAATTACTACCAAGAAGTTACAGACGTTATACGAAGTTACGGGGACAGACAGACAGACAGACAGACAGACAGACAGATAGACAGACAAATGGACGAACGGACAGATAGACAGAAATAAATTATTATAAATGGGATAAATATGCTTAAATTAATTCGAAGTAAAGACGAAAATATTTAAATGGGTGTTGAATAAATAACTAAGAACTAATTTTAAAACAATAAAATTTTTCCTTTAGATGCTTCGTATATAAATATCAAGATCAAACATGATAATTTTGTTGTCTGTCCGTCCATCCGTCTGTCCCCGCAACTTCGTGTAACGTACGTAATTTTGTTCGAATTCACGGCTAAAAAAACGGACGGAGATTGGGCTCGAACCTCGGGTCACCCAAACCGACCGATTGAGGCATGTGGCTGCGGCCGCCTCTCCGTAGACCGCTAAAAGATGCTTTAAATATATACTAGGACTTAGCTAAGAAGCGAACCGATGTTCTGTTATTTTTGACGGGTTACAGCTTGTAATGAAATAAAAAATATTCCTGTCCCGTGTGAGACGGGAATATGTGTACTGTGCAGGCATACGTATCTATACGTATGAGTATGTGTGTTCGTACACTTATATATACTACATACTTGTAATTGAACCGATTCCCTTCCCCTTACTTTCTTTCCCTTTTTATGAAGTATCTATCATAGCATTATTTTGTATTATTTACATTAATACACACTGTCACGGGATCGTGGCTGTGGAAGGCAAATTAATCAATAAATAAAAACTTTTATTTAATACACAAAGTCATTGGATACGAATTTAATCGGAACATCGTTCTTACATTGACGCTAATTGTCACTAGAATATTTCACAAGTTTCACACCAATTTACGCCAATTCGCATGTAAGGGTCGCACTTATTTCCAAACGCCTGTTAAATACTCCTCTTAATTAACTGTCGCCGGTCGCACTCGCCACTGGTTTCTATGCGATCGCCGAAATGTCACAATAAACATCTCGCACAGTTCGCCTTTCCGAGGCGTTAGTCCACTATCAGAAATAACTATCTCGCGCGCGTTCGCATTGCTTTTATACAAAATATTGATTTCGCGAGTGTTCGACCTGTTTCTCCATATATCTAGTAATTTTTGGTTACATTGAGAATAGGGTAGTCGATTCTAGATTCATGTAGACTGTTCGAAAGACTTCGATAATGAGTAGATATTATTGTTTTTAGAGTCTCTTGACAATATTTTTACATTATACCTGCAAGGTAATATAATTTAGCTACTTTATTGTCATGAATTCATACCTTTACTTCTTCTTTATGCATATATTTATCTCTGACTTTCGTAGAGAAATAAGAGAAATATGTTTCTTTATTTTTAATATCTTTTTGCATCATTTTAAGTAAAAATAACCAATAAATTGTATTAAAAATATCATAATTTTAATTTTAAATAGTTAATTTTTATTTTCATTTGCTTTTATAAACTTTGTACTGAACATGTAGCGGAACATGTAATACCAGAACTAACGACGCCATATTGAATACTCGTCAGCTGTCAGATTCTGTAAGCATGAAACTCAATAAAATAATCGACAATGTCCAGTGTAGATTCTTACAACTCAATACTTTGAGCGCCATTAATGATAAATTTTTTCTCTATTTTAGTTTTTAATTATAACTTCTACCGCGCGTACATGAGTACACGAATGACTTTTTTTTGCTATACTGGTCTCTCTTTTCTCCAGTGTCGTATATCGAGTTATGTAAAGCGGTCGCTTAAAGCCAGCTACAACAGGTATGGTCTGTGGTCGCCCAGTAAAGAGTTTACAGTGAATATCAAAATGATTTTTTTTTGCTATACTGGTCTCTCTTTTCTCCAGTGTCATATCTCGAGTTTTAGCGATGCAATTTAAAATATTTTTTAGCATGTTACGTAAAGCGATCGCTTAAGCCAGCCACGACAGGTATGGTCTGCGGTCGCCCAATGAGTTTATAGTGAATATCAAAACAAAAAATGAAAAAAAGTTTCGCTTACTTCTGCAAGCGAATCTTTTTCTTTTCTTTGCCGGCAATTAATTTCCTTTTCCATCAAGACTGTATTGCCCGATGGCAGTTTGCCGTACCGCCCGAAGTCGACGTATAGATTTTCTTTTGCCTCTCAGTCAACGGGCGGGGGTGGCGGGCGGCGGATGAGGTCGTCAGACTCCGCGGGGATGGGCGGGCGGGGGCGGGGGGCGGGGGAAAGAAAAGCAGAAGAAATGTTTGACACAACTACAGACGCAGGGGCATCGACGTATCGGTGTGTTTGGAGGACGTGTAGAGAAGCCGAGATGTGTACGGCTACAAAGTATTAAAAAAATACAGTTGTTGATAATTATGTTATTAACATATGGTGTAGGACAAGATGATGTTCCATACTGTTACCGTGTAGTGGTGCAAAATATATCTGAATGAGTGTTCGGTTTTGGCACAGTCAGCAGTGACACGCGCGTATCACGCTTTCAAGTAAAACATGTAAAGCGAGCATCACCAATTATTTTAAAAAGAAAAACCATCGAATCGTGCATACTGCCAGGGATGACGTTTGGAGTGGAGATGATGACACATATAAAATAAAGAAAAATGCAGAAAAACTCAAATGCATGCGATGATTCATGCTTGTTATAAGACTAAGAATAAGAAATTATGAAATAAGGCACATGACAAGATTACTAGATAGGTTCAAATGGAAATTTATTCTGAAGTGGAAATATTTAGAGAATAAAAAAGACCTCAAAAAAGATGAACCGACGATATAGCCGCTGTGGAGGAGAAGAAATGACTACAAGAAGCAAACACAGAGAAAGAAAGAAGGGTATGGAATATGCGTATATCCAGCATTAGACAAGCAGAAAATAAGAATATGAGAACCATTGTCATTCAGTGTCAACTTGGATTGGCGTTGGGGACTTAGTGAGAATACCTAAAACCAGACAACCAATGAAATAAGGCACTCCCAGCTATCCTAAAGCGAACGATAATACGATTACACTCTCAGGATTTGCTGAAAATGAATCTTTAAAAAAAGTTAGTTTATAAGTAGTTATTCAAACCCCTTATTGAATTTATTTATTTTTATTTCATCTAATTCAATCCAGCACAAAAGAAAGTGTGACTTGCCCATGAATGTCAAGAAAACTGGTATAACAAAATAACTATCATCAAGTATTTCTTCAAATCATCAATAACATTTTAGTCAAAGTACAGATGGTAGATACATGCACCGAGGCATTCAAATCCTCCTGTAACATAACCAGAATGTACAAATATAATCGCATAATAATCAAATTAATAATTGACATTAATGTTATTTTTCAATTTTGGTTTACAGTCTGAAAACATGTCAATATTACTTTGCTAATGAAGAGTAATTTATTTTTTAATAAATCGCGGTATTGAAGAGAAATACCTGATATTGCAGCAAGTTTAATGGAAACTGTAATTCAAATTTCGCAAAGAACATTTTGCACATCAGGGTAATATTTATTTTTCTTTTATGTTTATGTCAGGCACTTCCATATAAATTTTAAGTTCACATCGTATCCTCGAGCATTCGGAGCATTGCCCCCGAAATATGTTAATTAATCAATAATCAGTGGGTTAAATAAAGTGTTTTTTGTATTAATAATCTTTATATCCTCCAAAGGAACGTGAGTTATACTTCTTATAATTTTGATTGTCTTAGAAAGCAAGTATTTAGCAATTTTTAATGGACTTAAAGTGCCGATTTCGAAAATGATAATAAAAACCTTATAAAGCTACTTGAAGAACAGAAACTGTCAAGATATTTTTCTAATTATGAAAAACCTGTCAAAGATACGATAGCACACTGTAACGGTGTAGAGTAGCTTGTTGATCATGCGGTTAGGACTCTCAGCTCATCATCCAAAGGTCGCGGGTTTGATCCTCACTTCAGACCAGCATGTTAGTTCTATTGTCACAGTACAAGCGTTTTAGCTTAGTTTGAAAATAGTAAAAATATTGATGTGACACGTATATCGTGTTCTCATCTCTATTTTTTTTAAGAAAAAAGAATTGGACATTAGTTACATGTACGAATACCGTTTTGTATGAATCTACAGGTATTTCCCGGGTGATGTTTATACTGTAGTCCGCTACCATTGACGGGCTCCATTCCTTTTGGTAGCATCTCTCTATACCAGAGATGTCCTGACGGAAGCGTTCATCATGAACAGAACCACAGTTGTTATGAGAAAGTCATGTAAGAATGTATAAAAATGTATCTCTAAAGGCATGTTGCAATACAACATGGCAGCGTATTGTTCACCAAATTTTTGTAATTCTCAGTTGTGTAATAACATCCTGAAAGAATTCTATGAGCATTTTTTCATTGCTACAATTGTGTATCCTTGAAAAGATCTGTGAACCCACATATTCCCCACTAACCACTTCCTATTCCCCTGGTGAAACTCACATGCGAGAACTTTGCTCTGAGATCACGAAATTCTGTATCATTATTGTCCATGGTCTTAATGAGTCCTAATTTTATATGCTAAGCGACTAGTATGATTCACAAAAAGGAACTGAATGTGCAATCTCTGATATGTATTGACATCTGGCATATAAGCTGGCGTCCGAATTAGAATAGGTTGGTACATTCTTGACTGATATAATGACTTATGAATGAAAAATAGAGCCAATCGCAATTTCTGTAGTCAGTAATATCTTACTACAGTCTTGAATTAGTAATCTTTGAGTATTCTGGTAACTAAATTTTTTTGGGTGTAGACACGTATTATCAATGGAGTCATGTATGTACATAGATAATATTTTTCTGACTTAAGTCATTCCCGAATCGGTGACCAACAGTGCGCGTGAGCTTGGAAAATCATTAAGATTGATAAGCGACATGGCATCATCTAACAATTAGATAAATATTATCTCATCACAAGTGCTCCTCAAATTTTGTTTTTTTTTTTTTTGTTATAAACTGAACAACTGTAAGTGTTAAAAAATACTGTAATGTTAGAAAATTATTGTTCTGACAAATTATTATCAAAATATTGGTATAAAAAGTAAATTTTGATCAATCAGGTGAAACACTGTTGTTTCGAGGTAACGATATAGTAACAAATTAGTAAATGTAATATTGATAGTAACTTTATAGATACAATTAATAATGTTGAACGTGTAAGCGAAGAGAGGATCGTAAAGGAAGACAGAAGGCGTTCGATTTCCTCAGCTGACGTGCCTTTGTATGAGCACGTCTAAGTATTAAAATAACAGCTCTGGATGGCAAAAACTCATAAAACAGCCCTGGGTGTGTCCCTCTTTACTGTGCCTAATGAAACAAAGATGTCTTGACATTACTAATATAAACTATCTTCTTCTTCTGGTGCCCTATCCGTTCAACAGACATTACCTGTCAAATTGGTTATCGTCATTTTATTAACTGTGGTGCGGAGTAGCTCTGCAACAAGTCTGGCTCAACCACTGCCTCAGGTTTTTCAGCCATGATTTTCTCCTTCTTTTAGAGCCCTGACTTCCAGAAATTTTTTTTCTGCATTATTAGACGCAAGGTCTCGTACTTCTCTGGATGTCTCATTTAAGTCTCATCAAGTCTGAGATATTGAGGTTTAATGTTTTAATGACTTGTTTTTAATTATTCATCTGAATCATGACATATTCGTTCGTTCACTCTGCCTACCCAGCTTATTTTAAGTATTCTTTCGCAGATCCACATCTCGAATGGCAATCATGGTACCTTACCAATTCTTTGGTAAGCCCCCATATTTCCATTCCATAAATAATAATTTTGTAATGAAATGGCATTACGAACAGAATCCCTAGTAATGTCAATGACGGCATTTATATAGAAGCCTCTAGCACAGTCCACCAAACTATAATATTATCTACAACCTTTACGAAACGTCTACAATCGACTGGAATAGCCGAGAAAACACTAAAATAATCTAGAAAGTTCGAAAATACTAGCATTTGGGATTAAATACGGAACTACGCCGCGGTGCAGAGTAGAATTGTTGTAAAAATGTTCTTAGGTTTTCATGGCCACCTAGAATCTTCTGAGGCATTAGGCCGTATTTTTGCGACCTTTTTGGCCGACGTTTCGGATCCCATAGTCCATCATCAGGGCTAATACATCACATCAGCCCTAATAATAGACCCTGCAATGTAAAAACACGGCATAATACTCCAAAAGACACAAACCAGAAGGTAAAGTTGTCATGTTTTGGTAGTTCCTTTGGAGGTGACAGCCAGGGTGGCCAGTCATGAGATAATCGAAGCAATAAATAAAGCGAAATGAACGAGCGGAATAGGTGGCGAAATAAACCTGAGCGACTTTTATGTGCGAGAATTGAATACTCCGCGAGTGATAAATACGTGTTACCCAGCGATAATCACGAGTTCATATACGAGTTCATATAGCGAAATAGTGTAGATTAAAAAATAGCATCAAATTTAATTCGTGTTTTTACGTTAAATAATTAATTAATATATCGTTAATTATTAATTGATGATTGATTTCCAGTATTATCATTCATTCTTCCCTAGCCACAACAATATTGAGAATACGTAGTATTGAAAATTTATACGTTCATATAATGAATGAATATGCGCCATCTATTTTGTCTTAGGATATAACAACAATTCTATATTTCTATCCTAATAGGGGAAAAGAAAACACTCGATTTTTTCTAGCTTCATATTTCCATGTTGAAACACGAGTAAGATAGTTTAATTAGCATTAAGTTATTTTTTATATGCGACAGTCCGATTTGCGAGCAGCGCCAGAAATTTATATAAAAGAGTTGACTTTTTCTCCTTTGCCCGTCTCAGAACTGAAGTTGTTTTCATTTTTTCTCCCTCCTTCCCATCCCCCGGGCGTCTACCCGTCCCTCTCCCACCCCCGCGCTCTCCGGGTTTTCTTTTATGGCAGTGTTCGATCTCTTACCAGCGCCATCTTTTCTTATTTTTTTCTTCAACTCATTTCTTGCGCTCGCTCTAACCCCTTTCGCGGGCGGTCGCCAGAGAAGGACGGCGTGTTTATTTTATCAGTGTAAATATGTCAATGATATCTAACGGATTTAACATGTCTTAATCAAAGGGCGATTTAAGTGGTTTAGCACAAAGACCGCGTCTCCTATTGTAATTCTTCCTTTTTCCTCTGTGTCTTCTTTCGCTTAGATCATGTAAATAGTGCGGTGTAATTTTATTTATTACTTATAAACAGTATACGGCTAGAGCCGTTTGCTGTTTCTAGGACCTGCTGAATTGTGGTCCGCGACCATTGCATGTTTATATTGTGTTTAATTATTACTCATGCAATTTAATTTAATGCAATGCAACGCATACAAATTAATACTGCCAACCTGAAAAAAATAAATGCCGGTTCCTAAGGAATAATTATTTATTCAAGAAAAAAATTTACTATAAAAAAAAAACAACAAAAAATTACTATAAAAGAGAACAAAACGAAAAAAAATTACCATAAAAGAAATAACTATAGTCTATTTTATATTAAACATGTATTTGAAACTATTTATCACCAGCCATAACCCGTAAAAACTGACGAACTTTTACTATTTGTTTTGGCCTCTCAGTTTAGGCAGTAAGGCCAGTGCACCCTGGAAGGGTTAATGATGGACATTGTAACAAAAAGAATTATACATTTGTTATAATTTTTACACCTCATTATTATTTTATACTTCACCGTTATTTGAGGCATCTGGTTGCGTTAGTGACGGATATTGTTACACAGAAAATAATGTATTTATTTATTATTTAACGAGTTGTTTATATAATGTGTAATCTATGGAATAGAAAAACAGCTTTACAAATCATCGAAAATTACATAACTATAAGTTATATGTATGCATATAGAAATGTATGTAAAAATATGTATAAGAATGTGAAAAAATATGCATTTGTACGTATATATATATATATTGCATAAAAATGCAATTATTAATTTTTAGTTTATTTCATACAGAAAGCGACGTTTACTTATATTTTATTTTCTGGTTTGAGTCTTCTGGGATATTATGCCGTGTTATTACGACCTTTCTGGCCGACGATCCAATTGCAGGATCCATCAGTAGGGCTGATGTGACTGAACACAAAAATCGTCGGCCAGAAAGGTTGTAATAAGACTCAAACCAGAAGATTCTGAGTGGCCGTGAAAACCTAAGAACATTCTTAACTTTTATATTGTTACAAAAATGTGCCCTGAGGCCTAGATAAGCGGTAATATCCAATGAAAACATTGTATTATATTACATGTGGGGTATAAAAGTGAAGGAAGCAACACCCAAAAAAATGTTTTAAATGCAAACACCGAGGATTTATAATGCACTGAATTCTTAATTTTATTTATCTTTCCCTTCCAAAATCATGTATGTATCCTACAAATTTATAGGCCATGTTTCCTATAAAATCTCAAATTCAATACATTATAAATTGGCAATCCTCGATGAAAACATTAATTTTTCTTTTAATATTGCTGCCTTTGCTTTTATACCCTACGTATGAACTATAAACCAATGTACTTTAAAAATGGATTTTCATATAAATAAATAAAATATTTGAGGTCAATGCATAATTGCCATCAGTTTTAAAATAATATTTTTTAAATTATATTACATAACGAAAAACGAAAATGATTTCAAAACATATAATGTACAGTTATCGTTAGGGGGCAGTCACCATTAACTGCTTCTCATTTGCTTGCAATTCCACGGCCGAAGGATGTCCAGTGTCCAGTCGCCTGGTGGTGCTACTTTTGTCCTCTTCCTCAGCCGCCATAAGGACCTGGTCATCAAAACCCGAGGATTCACCCTTTCCTGACTTATCGCCTAAGCTGGTGACACAACTCTCGACATGTCCTTTCGATAATCGTTCTTTCGCTAAAAAGGTTGTTGAGATATCGAAATGACTCGGCATCCCTTCGAAGTGCTATGTTATAATGTAGCCCATACGTGTATGGTATTAGATGCAAATTTTTATTTCTTTACCCTACTAAAGAATTGCGTTTTATTTATTTATTTATTAAAGAATAATAGCAGTTTTTCAAACATTATAATATAAAAGCATAGTGTTCATTTCATAAACCAATTAAAAAGATTCACAGATGTTAAGAACAAAGTTAGATGAGATATTTTTAAATAAATTATTTTTAATTAAATTAATGAATAGTGGTAAGCAACAAACAATATTAAGACTAAATAATGGTTAGTGACTGAATAAAATAAAGTAAAATAAAAGTATATAAAGAAATGAGTTAATTAATTGGAGAAAAAGGATGAGGAGGTAGGTGTCAGGGTGGTGGTGGAGGAAGAGAAGATAAAAATAGTGAGTGATTGATCAAAGTCGATTTAGTGCATGTAATCTAAAGTATTCTTTTAAATTCTGTAAGACCAATGTTGAAGAAGTAAATATCGATAAAATTATTATTGAAAGCTTCACATGCGCGATATAAAAAATGTATTTTGTGTATGGGATGTTCCATTTCTCGGAACATGGAAGAGCACGTTTTGTCGGGTACGTCTGCAGAGAACGTGAAAAGAGATTAAGTCCAGTTGATTGCGACAGTCGAGATATCCTCTTGGTAGTTTAAATAATAGTATCAGATAAATTATATAAGTTATATAAACAAATAGTTTTGATAAATGTCAATAAAACGTCACATTCAAAGAAATAACAGCCAATTTCAAAAACCATTTTCAAAATGGTTCTTCAGCGAGAATTTTTTTATGGACTTTCATGACCTCTTCTGCTAACAATTTTGTTTTAAATATTCAGGTAAAGGTTCTGGTATTTTTCTTCTAAAATACATAACATTAATATACAAATACGATCACGAATTTTGAATTTTCAAATATAAACATTACACAATCGTAAAGGTCTACGTCCTAAGTTTGCTTAACAATAACATTCTTAACATTATTGTTAAGTTAGTTATAGGACAAATATATAATATTAGTGTTAAACTATACTTATGTAAAGTATAAATATCTATACGTACTTCTAAACTATTAAGGAAATTCGCTGTAAAATAATAATCGTTAAAATAATTTTGACTGAAATATAAAATATATAAAATAATATTTTTTCTGATTATATACAAAAAATGAAAGGCTTCTACGTTTCACTTATGTGCACGATTAGCATTCAATAAGGATGCATTTTCACTAAATAACTAACATCACGCCGATTCCAGTAAGGGTAGTTATAGAGAAAGAAGAAACAGTAAACTTGTATACACAATAAATAAAAATGAATCATATTATTTATTTTGGCAGTGCTAATTTTGTTGTTAAAAAAAATAGTTAATTTCAAAAAACAGATATTGTAAAAATTTCATTCATCAAATTGTAGTGGTGACTTTATTAATAACTAGCTGTTCGTACCCGGCATTGCACGGGTTAAGGATCGATTTTTTCAATAAAATATATATTTTTAGAATTTTCCGTCTTATACCTTAATGCCAAAATAATAACTTTTTAATCTAAATATAATAATTTTGTTGTGTCTGTCCGTAACTTGCTGGAACTACGTTGTATTTACAATTTAAGATAATTAGAGTATGACGCGTAGGGGGCGTCCACCAAATTACACGTTTTTCACGTTTTTATATTATTATTTATTTTATTTAGTTTTTGGTTTAATAGAATAAAGTGAAGTGAAAAAAAAAACAAATGGTTTTCTATTCACGAATATTTGAATTTTCAACTTCAGAATCCTGCAACTATTATGTCCCGTGATTTTTCACGGGTGTATGCCTAGTACTGTCATAATTATCGATAAATTACCGTAAATTTGGTAAATTTAAACTTCATGGTTTAATGAATCAACAGTAATCCTATAAAAATAGATTAGACGTAAATTTATGACAGTCCACCTAATTCGGTGCTTGCTACCCCAACACTCAAAAATAGATGGGACGTGTTTATTTACGCACGTGCAATTCATTATTAATTTACATTTACGAATTTTGCATCTTTAGACCTTTGAAAAGGATGAATCTACATGGTCTAATTAATGTGACACGTTGACAAGAATGTGGAATATAAAATACACGGAGTTGCCCAGGTTAAGGACTAGGTAGGCTGTTGGGGTCGGCTCTTCTCGTTCTCAGGCTGCATCTTCTTCGGTTCTAGGTATCGCTTTCATCCAGGCCGTTTCTCTGTAATATTTCTGGCAGAAGAAGAACAAAAGTAGATGAAATGCAGTGGATATGAGACCTCTTAGACGAATGTGTGCCAAATCCATTAATGATAGAGTAAAGAATGAAGATATTAGGAATAAATGTAAAGCTGATCTTAGCATAATAATGGAATTAAATTAAATAATGGTCGCTTAAATGGTTTGGGCATGTTGAGCGAACGAATGAGGAAAGAATGGTGAGAAAGATATATAATGCAAGTGTTGGCGGCGCCAGAAAGGGAGGGCGACCGCGGAAGACGTGGCATGACCAGATTACCCAGACACCGGGTGATGGTCCCGTTAGAAGCCTGTGAGCTTGCACGCAAAGATGTATGAATGTAGATGAGGCGAGAGTTTGTATGTCAGGATAGAAGAGTGTGGCACTCTATCCTCTCTGCCTATCCCCACGGAGAAACGGCTTGATGGTAAGTAAGTAAGTAAGAATCATCCAGAGAGTCACCATAAAAAGTCTTCCCTACACATTTCTCATATAAATAGCTTCGTCGTGAGACTTCTTTAATTAATCTTAATTAATAATCATCCCCTTGTAGACAAAATTCAGTAATAGAGTTCTCAGAACATATTGTTAAAAATTATTAGTGTTTAAAAAATAAATTGATTGGTTTCATCATGGTAATATGTGTTGTTTATAATAAGTTTGTTAGTTTATTGAAATTATTATTTCTTCATCCTAGCATCATCCCCTTCGCAGCATCCAAGGAGACATTCTAACCGCTTTCCCCCCAGGAACACGACAATATGTACACGAGAGCGTCCTCGCGGGGGGGAGGTGTCAATCAGAAGTAATTTGCAAGTTGGAAATCGCCCGCAATCAAGCAAACAGTTGAACTAATTCCTCGACACTCCACTTGCCATCATCTTTCTCGCCATTGGTATCCTTTGTCAGCGGATTGAAGCCGGTTTAGTAGTTGTTAAGTTTGATGTCGTCGTTTCGGCTCCTGGCTACAAGCCAGCCAGAAGCCGAACGGGCGGAGGCGCCTGGCGCGCGGAGGCCCGGCTACGAGGCAGAGACGCGATCGAGAGATACAGCCCGTCCCTCTCCCTCTCGGCCGGAGGAGATCTTATTTGAGGAAGTGATAATTTAATTTCTGCGAATTGAACGGCTTTAAGTCGTACTGTGTACATTTTGCGGTGCACGAACCCTTGTTCGTTTGCAATAGTTTTAGTAAACGTGTACACATATAAAATCTGGGAAATGGATCATTGTATTTATGACAGTCTGGGCATGTCGACACTTCTTCTCAATTCTCTTTGCTTGTATTTTCTTGATGGTTATTAAGATTGTGCTGTAATTTGTCACGAAATTATGCATGTAATATAGTAAATGAATATCGACGGCGGAAAGGAAAAAATGACCTAGCGACAATTTGGCCAAAATTGAGTTATATATAAATCAATTTCGGCCAAATTGTCGCTTGGTCATTTTTTCATTTCCACGGTTGATATATCTATATAACTCAATTTCGGCCAAATTGTCGCTTGGTCATTTTTTCCTTTCCACGGTCGATATATCTATATAACTCAATTTCGGCCAAATTGTCGCTTGGTCATTTTTTCCTTTCCCCCGTCGATATTCACATTTTGAGAAACATACACCGATGCTGATAATATTATATACTATCGCAGAACCAAGGCCATGAGAGGAAAATAAAATACTAAACACTAATTAGACCTTTATTTCATACGCTAATTCACTGGAAACAAATTTAATCGGAGTTTTTTTTCATATATATTTATTTTTGATACATATTACATACATACATATGCCAAACTGTACAGCAGTTTTACGTCATGGTTGCCTTCAATATTGTTTGACAAGTTATGTTTCAATATATTTTATAAGTAATAATTTTTTTTACTATGAAGATTATAAAGTAGGTTATTACAGAGTATTGCATGATTTTTACAAGTGATACATGATAATTATAAATTAATGTAAGATTAGGTACATAGCTTTAATATATAAATATATTCTTTTACGTTTTACTTTTTGAAGCCAATGAAGTTTTTTTGTCTTGCTTCATCTCGAAGAATTTTTTATCTAATTTATTAAAGATTCTTGGCACAATATATTTTCTCAAACTCATTCTAAATATTACTAGAATATTTGACACACTTTCTACTTGTCTTTCATATACTGATGCACGTTAGTTTATTTGCTCAGTTTCGCATTAGAAAACTTCTCAATTGTCGATAGATACTCTCTTGATTTACTATGTCAAGCGCTTCGCTTGTTTGTGGATTTCTATGGCGTTAGCTCGCTGTCAACAACGCACACTGATTGCGTAGAAGCCGGTCGATCCGTTTTTATAGGGGATGTCGCTTTCTCGATGTTTCCAGAGGTTATGAGAATAACCCATTCGATTCCAGTTTGTGTGGATCGTTCGAAAGCGTGTATTCCTTCTGATTTTACCTTGAGATAATACATTAAATACAAGCAAAATAAATGTGAACTCTTCAATTAGTAGTGTATGCTGCATGCATGAATGGAAATACACAATAGAAAAATATAAAGAGTTAAAAAAAAACCACTCACAACAGACAATAAAAGAAAGTAATATATGCGGCAGGTAGACATAAAAATAAGTTGTGGTCAATATGTAGAAGCTGGAGGTCAAAGTATGCACTGGGAGCTACTAATGACAGGTGCGTATATTGGTGCACACCTTTTTCTTAAAGTCGTATAAGAAGCGCTAAACGCATCAACCCTATCCATGTCCAGACGACACATCTGGTTAACCAGCAAATCCTATTAATAAATAGTGTTCTGCAACTATGTGTCGTGCCACATTCTCCTCACACTGAGATATTTGACGTCAAGCATTATTTTGCGAAACCTGCTGTCCATACCCGGCGTTGCCCGGATTCGGATTGAGTTTTAATTTTGAGAGTAGGGCTTACGGTCAGAAGTTTTCAATGTTTTTGCGTACATTCCAAGTGATTGTATGCAAGTTGGTCCAGGCCCATGTTGGGTGGGACATCTGAAGTTTGGAGGAGGGAGAGAGATAGGAGGAGGTGATTGTTATATTTTGTCAGGGTCACAATCTTTGCAAAATTTGATTAAGATGGCATTCAGTATAATACTGATTTAAATCGAGGAAAAGAATAGCATAGACATAATTTAATAAAAATTAAAAAGAGGGAGAGAGTGCAGTGGACAAAGGGAGAGAAGTGGTGCCTATGTTTTACATAGGGTCCTAGAAATGAGTTTTCAAAATTTGGTTATGGTCGTTCAAAGGGTGTAGGATATATATTTTTTGTAATATGAAATTCATTCAGCAGCACAAAAGCACACAAAAGTAATATGTATAATGTAAAATGAACATAATATAAATATAAGCAATAGTAGAAATATATAAAAATGATGTGTTAGCAAAATATTAACTGTTGCTATAATATTCAAGTCAAGCATAATAAAATTATGCATAAAATATATATTTCATCTTAAACTGAATGATTTATTCATTAATTATTTATGTTTTGAACACAGATATTCGTAAAATTTGGTTGTAACTATTATATTTTAAATTATTATTTAAATTATTATTTATTATTTATTAAATTATTATTTATTATTTAACTATTATATTTTAACTATTATTATATTTTAAAATAAAACTTTTTTTTTATTTAAAAAAAAAATAGAGATGCGATTATATTTAAATTTATAACAAGACTTAAGAGTCTAGTAAGTAGGATGTTTGATGTATGCAAGGAAAGTGACCTTATTATGTATGTAAACAACTCAAAAGTGATGGTATTCGAGAAGGAGGAAAGACTAGCGTGTGAAATACTAGTAGGCAATGAATGTTTGGAACAAGTAGATGAGTTTGCATACTTGGGATGTGTGTTCGATAGAAGAGGGAAGGTTGAGAAAGATATCGAGACGAGAGAGCTACGGCAAATAGGGTGAACGGTGCTTTGAATGCAATAATTTCTATTATAAACATGTCTACCGAGGCAAGACTAGCGGTACATAATGGAATTCTGGTACCAACACTGATGTATGGAAGTGAAGCCTGGAGCTGGCAGAAGAGGAACGAAAGTAGACCGAATGCAGTGGAGATGAGATCTCTTAAATGTATGTGTGGCAAATCCATTTATGATAGCGTAAATAATGAAGATATTAGGAATGAATGTAATGCTGATCTTAAGCATAATTAATGGAATTTAAAAAGGACTGCTCAGGTGGTTTGGGCATGTTGAGCAAATAAATGAAGAAAGAATGGTAAAAAAAATATATGAGATGATTGTTGACGGCACCATAAAGTGACGAGTAGCATGACCAGATTAATCAAATACTGGAGGATGGTCCTGTTAGGAGTCTCTAAACAATCGTCGAGCTTGTATGCGAAGGTGCATGAATGCGGATGAAGCGAGAGTTGTAAGTCAGGGCAGAAGAGTGTGGCGCTCTATATTTTCCATAATATAAGATCAAGAGCCACTGATACTTAAAATTGAGCAGAAAGTACCAAAAATATTTTGAGATAATAATCGATTTATTTCATTATCCAAAAGTCTCTGGTTATTTAGTACTTATTTTCTCTTTTATACTTAGAACTATAATACCAAATTTTGTAAATCTTCCAGTGAAACACATGTATCGTGATTATTAATTTAAAATATAGGAATTATGCTATATTTTCTTTTGAGTTATGCTGCCGTGGGTTAGCTAACTACGTTTTAGCGACCATCACCAGAGAAAAAAAATTCTGATAAAAACCGACGAAACAATATGCCGCGAGCTTTTTACTTGCTTCTGGACTGGACAGGCAGATCTAGCAGTTTACAATTGAAATAAAGATTTAGTGCATTTTTAACAATTTAACGAACAAGTGTTTTGAAAAAAACTTCAAAGTTTTAAAACAAAAAATATATATATTGGTCCAAAGTATAGGTTATTCAAAAACCATGTAAAAATAAAAACTATAAAGTGTCATATAGTAGATGAATGAAGTGTTTTATTCATAACTTTGTGTCATGTATTATAAATATGTTAGAAAATCAGAAAAAATAAAAAAAAATATTCTAAACAGACAATAAAAGACAATTTTTTTTGTAGAATATAATTTCATACGGCAGGTATACATAAAATATGTTGCGATCATGGGAACAGAAGGCAGTGGATCGGAAAAGTAGAAAGCCATCATATACAGTCATCAGCAGTGATGTGTTTAAATGCATTGACTTGTTCTGTGCGATAAAGGCATCTGTAAAAATTGATTAAAATGAAAAGAAATCGAGGTTTTAATGCAAGGAAATGAGTTTTCATATGAGTTTATTTTATTATGAACTTTTCTATGGACTGTTTAAGGGATAATGGATACAACTGTTCTTTCCTCTAAGTAAACATATGTTGAATTTTTATTGTTGTATACTTACTAGCTATACATCCGTAAAATCACGGAACATAATATAATAATGGTTCGCGTCTTTGCTAAGTCCTACATGTACGGTATTTTTTACGGTTCTTACAGGCACGGCCGTAGCAACATCGTTAAGTTGCGGCCGGTTTGGGATTGCTGGCCCGGGGTTTAATCCCATGTAGGCCGTTTAATCTCGTTTTCTTAGCCGTGAACTTTATCGAAATTGCGGACGTAATATAAAGTTACGAACAGATAGATAACGAAATTATAATATTTAGATTTTTGACCAAACGCCTTTATAATCAACGTTTATTTTCGGTATGTGCATGCGACACGCTGTACTGCTAGCATAGCCACAATTTTTTGGAAACATCCAGAAAGCTTTATTACCTATAAAAAGGGTTCGACTGGCTACTGCGCAACACTCAAAATAGACAACGAGCTAACGTCATAGAAATCCACTGACAAGAAAAATCGTTAGGCCTGTGTTGCTAGCGCATGTGTGATTCCAGCGATAGTAAATCAAGAAAGTACCCACCGAGAAGCGAGAAGTTATCTAGTGCAAAGTTAATTAGCGTGCATCAGTAAATGAGAGACAAGTTATTCAGGAGTGATAAAAGTCCAGCGAAGATAATAAGTGCGAATTATGAAATTGGATAATTAGTGTGTGAAAAAATTTAGAAATATTTAGTGATTAATGTTTCATTTGCTTTCCGCAACCACGGTCCCGTGACAATATTTAATGTTGTATACCAAATTATAATACCTACTCGATAGCTTCTAGGTGTAATGGCCGTGACGCTCACCTAGTGATCTGGTGGTTGGTCATTCCAGGACACCAGCAAAGAAGTTCTTCTTCCATAATACAAGCGTTAGGTTATTTTGAAAATAGTAAGAATATTGATGCAAGCATCTCTATTTTAAAAAAATAATAAAAAAGTTTTACGGTGAGAATTTACCAGATGTAGTATTTTTACAAGATGTTGTATTAACAATTTAAGAATTCTTATTATATGTTAAAAAGTTTTAAAATAAAAATAATTTTCAGACGTATTCTAATGTAAGGCTTATAATTTGGAAGAATGTCATATATACATGAAAAGAATATTGCTTTAAAAACTCCAATCAAGTATCAAGATACATAACTCATTATTAATAGCGACATCTGTATTGGATTACAGGAATTAAAAAGTTTTCAACTGCAGGTGGCGGTAGCAAAAATACAACTCATACGAAACAACGTGTGCAAGTAAAACTTATGAACAATTTCCAAAAATCTAATGGTGGAGTTGGTGAACGTTATATTGGTCAAGCCAGTCGCACGATAGGTCGTAAGCCCTATGAACACCAAAAAGATTTCCATACCTTTTTCCAATATAAAAAACAGCTCCCTATATATAACATATCTTAATATGTGTTGGTTAAGTCGGTCCTCTACACACATTCTCATAATAAATTCGTTCGATTAGTTAATACTTCGGCCCATCCCATTTCCCAGTTTCCATCACACAGACACAGACAGAGACACACACACACATGTGCGCGAGATGCCACCGTATATCTTTCCTTCTCCCCGTGGATGTTCATGTGTGCTACGACTGCTACGGCGTAGAGCATCGCTGGCTCGGTATTGATTTTTTGTAGCGGCCTGCCATATTAGAGTAAAGGCGCTTAATATAGACAGCTATCGGATTTATACTTCTTTTCTTCTTGGCCATCTTAGTCCTTAAGCATACAAAAAAATATATTTAAATAAAAATAACACATATATAACCGGGATATATAAATAAAAGTATATATTTAACCGCATTTTGCCGAATAAAACAATTTTTTAAAATGCTATATAGAGCACTCCACAAGAAAATGAAAAAATGGCTAAATCCAATATGATGATCCTTTTAGCAGATCCTTCTGAAAATAAGTATCTTCGATTCAATTAAGTGTCCTGATTTCAAAATAAAACTGAATTGGTGCTCAAATAATTATTAAAGAAAATATAACGCTTAAAAGTTTCGAAAATTGTACCATACATTTTGACATTCCAAAGGCAAAATTCTGATTAGAAATGTGTAAATCATAGACAAGATAGAATACATATAGGACTTACCAAAGAGGCGAACCATTTCATGTTCCGCCTGGCGCAATCGCCAGGGTTTAAAACAGTAACATTAACTGCAAAAAATAATATTAAAATATTTTGACAAAAGTCATTAATACTATGACTAGTCTTTGGGTCATTTTTATTTTATATTATTTAAGTACCGTCATTTTTGAGAGGTTAGAGCTAGTAAATATTTTATAATCTAAATATGATTATTTAGTTATCTCTCCGTAACTTGCTGGAATGACAATTTTAGATAATTAGAGCGTGAAAAGCAGTCAGCGCGCGGCTCACGTTGCGCGGTCACGCAAAGGTTGTTATGAATTATTATTATTTCCCCTGATTTTTGAACGGTGAACGGCTTGTTCAAAAAAATATCAAGTGTGATTTTAATACAAATGTAACAAGTTAGTTGAGATTACAAAGCTAAACAAGTGTAAATGGATCAACGATCAAAGGTGGAAGTGAATTAAAGTGAAGTGAGGAGCTTTTGGATGCTTAATTTGTTCTCTTATTTCACTGCCAAAGTCTAGTGATCTTGAAATTATATATATAGGCGCATTGGCGGTGAAATTATAGTACGCAATGAAATGCGCGCGCAAAATGCGACGTATGTTTTCACACCATGTGGTTAGCCGTGATAGAGAGTAAGGTATGTTTATTTTATATATTAAATTAAAAGATCCCTTTAAAGAGGCCCAGACTGGAAAACACTGAGGGCAGGGTGAAATGCACATTTGCAATCAGTCCAGTGATATTCCAACGCATGGTATACAACACATCACGTGGTTTATTTTATGAATGCCAAAAAAAATATAACTCCTAACGCTCGTACATATGTACCCACCGATGAATTGATACGGTTTGCTAACTTTTTTAGAATTTAAAATAATAAAGACAAAAACAATAAAAAAACTAGGCATGGTATATTCTATTATGGGTGGAAATGGCGAATGTTATATTGTGTAAAGTGATCACTTAAGCCAACCATACAATAGGTCATAAGTCCTATGTACACCCAAATGACTTCTATACCTACTTTCCCATAAGAAATACAGTTTCGTCTCTGTGAGATATCTAAAATATATTTTAATTGATTAATAATAAAAATCATTGTGTCAGGTAATATTCTTAATAATCCTTTAAAAAAGGCTGCATTCAAGTACAAGGTTATCAGAAAACGGTGATCGGTTTACTTTGTGTGGCTGCGGAGATAGGGGCATTGTATTTTATTCGGGAATAAGATATTTCTGAAACAGACTACATTCTGCACCGTTCCTCTACACTACAGGATCTCGCGACACACGGAGGCTTTCGGGGAGACGGCGCTAAAGCCTTATCTGCTGCGAACCGGTCGCAGCAGCTCGTAGATTCTACGGTGAGTCTACGAAATGCAAAGATACAACAAGAATCAACGTAGAGGGATACTGTTTGCTACGGATGGGCAAGGAAGTAAGTACATTACTTCTACGATGTGGTAGCACAGTTGAGTTTCAAGAAAATTTAATGACGTAGATTACTTAACAAGATTTTAAATACATATTAAAATTTAAAGATAAATGTTAATTTGTAATCTTGTAGAATTCTGGAAGTTGTTAAACGTAAAATACATTTTAGGTTTTTTTATTCGAAAATATGAGATTTTATTATTAATTTATATCAGAATATGTATGCTACACTAAAACTTAGGATGATAGTTTCGATAGAACCTCTGTTCTTACATGAAAGTAATAAACTGAACACTATTTACAATCATTTAGAAAATATAAGCATTAATCGACAGGCCACGGCCGAAAGAATTGATAGATTTTGAATATTTATATGTAAGCAATACATGCTTTCTCACGAATATAAGGCTAGCATTATGAATATAAAACTGTACTTAAATAATTAAGAAATGTTTAATAAATTATTATTTATTAAAAGTTATAAATTTTTTAATTAATCGTAATTCTAGTTTTATTACTTTTATAAAAGAACAAAGGTTTTATATAAGTCATCGTCTTTAGAAAATTGTAGCCCAACATATACGTTCTGATATAAATAAATTATAAAAACCCACATTTTTTAATAAAAAGAGGTTAAATATGCATTTACAGTGAATGTTCAGCCTTAAGGAGACAGATCTATTACATTTCAAACAAACTAGAAAAAAATATATAAATTACGTGCTTTCTTTGTTTAGTGGTAAAGATAAGTCATCTAAGACAGACAAACCGCAGTTGAGACACTTGTCTTGTGATACAGTAGTCGCAGATTTTTTAATAAAAAATACTGTAACGAGGCTAAAAAGAATCGCGCACTCATATCAAGTAACAATTGTTTGAAGTGATCACGACACTTCAGAAGATTTCAAAATAGCCCAGCGTAATCTACGGATTTCGGGAGGCATCGATAAACATCTATAAAAGCCTGGAAGCCACGAGAAAGTTCTCGTAAGCGCTAGGAACGCCTAGAAGGCTCGATATCAGCAGATATAAATAGAATCGCGCGCGGGAGTAGGTGTAATTGTTGTTTTTGAAGCGCTTGACAGCGATACTAAAGCGAAGGCAGCCCTCGAGTTGGGAAGGCCAGGGTGGCCAAGCGAGCAGTTATTCGACGGCGAATAATCTGGAAAAGTTCTTACGTAGCGAAATAAACCGGATCGAATTATACGTAAATTGCGGAAATTGATTCGAATGTTCTTGTGTATAGTGAATAAAGTGTTAAAGCGATTATAAAGTGTCTATTTACGAGTGATACATTTACGAAATAGTTTAATTCAAATAACAGCGTTAAGTTAAATAGTGTTAAGTGACTTTGTACTTTTGATTATTTAATTGATCAGTAATTAATAAATTCGTTATTCAATTACAGCGTTTTCATTAATTCCTCCCGCAGCCACAACACGTGACAATTCCATAAAACAGTGCTTCAATTGCAACTTCAGAATAAAATGTGTTTTATAAAAAAATTCACTGATTTTTTTTAAATGATTGAATGTTTGTTATCGGGAATACGTCTCTCTGCAAAATTTTAGAGTGGTGTTGGTCAGAAAGTGGGTCAAATATCGATAATAACATCCCTTTCTAACAGACAAGTGCAACTTAATAAAAATTTGTCAAAAATTGATGGTTTAATCCTGGTGTTATCTAGCTTATATTACTGAAAGATTTTTGGAATTCGTTGCATAATATATAGTTAAAACGAATATAAAATGGAATAAATTATGCAAAACTGCAATAAAATTCTGGTCATTATCGTAATCGTAAATGGTCTCCGTGGCGAAATGGTATCGTAGTTTCCCAGTTCGGAAAACTTTCGAGTTCATATCCCCGTGGAGACCTACTTATATCATTCTCTTATAGGTATATTCATCTACTAATATTATTTGTTTTAAATATAATAAACCAGATATACAAGTATCTCGAGTCTGGTAAGTTTAAGGTGTACCTGAAAAAAGTATTAAAATTTTATAAGCCGAACGGGATTTTTTAAAATTAATATACTCGTACTAATGAGACTAGGAATAGAACAAAAACCAACAAAATTCTTAAAATCAGCTTCCCAAATATTTAAAATAATAAAGCTACTTTATTATTTTACTGCTTGCTCTTACTTTTACTGTTATGAAAATATAACATTGCCCCATTGTAAGTTTTTTAGAATTGATAAATTAGCATGATAATGTTGTCAAAATATAAATGTAAATAAATACGCTACTATAAATACACATTATACTTAATACACAGGGTGTAACGGACTAGTCCACAATACAGGCAGATTCCTGCCTAAATTATTGAAATTGAGTTGAAAGTGGTATGGCAACAATGTCAATAGATTTGGAGATAAGCGACTTCAAAATCATATTATTATTAGATGTACACATGTTAAACTAATTTATTTTAGATTTGCGTTGGGACATGTAGAACGAATGTAGAGAGGGTGGTAAAAAAATGTGCGAGGTGAGATTGTATTCATGGCATAACCAATAGATAAGAGATAAAACAAACAAAAAATGTATGGTTAGTGGTAAAGGAACTGTTTTCGTCAGTACAAGAACTTTTCAGAATGTATTCTTAAATCACGCTAGAGAGTTTGTTTCAATAAAGTTGAGTGTAAATTATAAAATAAAATTTTCATTTTCGCAACGTTTCCCGAAACGATTTCCCAAATTGAATATTTCCATTTACGTCACATGACTCGCCTCGATACATAGCCCGTACATAACGTAGCCAGGAGGCTGCACGGCGTACATACACAGCCTTCGACACAGCGGCTAGGTGTCCGCTACGTATCTATCGGTTCGAGTCTGCGCACCGCACCGAACCGATCAGCCAATAGCGTGGAACCAATCAGCCAATGGGGCGCGAGCATACAGCCTCCGATACGTTACGTTCGATCGCCGATTGGTTACGGCGTCTACGCCACGTACCGAGGTTTTTTGCCCCGCGCGCCTGTGTGCGAGCAGGCCTCGCCGGGTGTATGTGTGTGTGTGATAAAAAGGACGCTATCGACGTGTCCCACCCACTTGTTCTTTCGGCGGGGTAAAAAGGGGGATGAAATCGACGCACGTGTGCGCAGACACACATACAGCCACCCGGTTACGGTTTGAGACCGTAAAATAAACGTTACAGTAATCTAAGAGAGCAAAATTTTTACAACATAATAATCAAACCTATTCTTTGCAAAAATTGTAATACAACATCATTATATTATTATTTTTTCATCATTTTCATCCTTTCTGGGTTGCACTTGATTGGTTGGGTTTCCTGGGAAGCATCTTTCTATTATTTTTTTTAACAAAAAAATATCAACATGTGGTTAAAGACCCTTATACATAGATGGTCATGGTGTGATATTAAAATACAACGTAAAACCTTTTTATGACAATTAAGACTCAGATTATTTACCTTTCGAATTCGATAGATATTTTTAATACTTAACATGAAGAGTATAGTCATATGGTGAGGCAGATACTAGAAAATCGCCCCCCTCCCTGACCATGTGCATTATATACATTACGAACCCATTTATGTTTATGATAAAGTTAAATTAGGAACAATTCGTTAAACGAAACCGTAAAATTGTTTTATCAATCATTCATATCAAATTGACTTATCTATAAAGGGTTACATTTTGTCTTACCAAGCAACAACGTCTCCCCGTTGAATGAATGGCCGAATAAAATAAATAAAAAAAGGAAAGGCAACAATATAAAAAAATAATGCAGCCATCAAGGATTACTAATTTAGAATGAACAGAATTCAATATTTATAGAAAATATAGGCTATAAATTTATAGGAAACATGATTTTGGAAGGGATGAATACATAAAATATTGAATTAAATACATTCAAAATTAGTAATCGTCGGTGACTGTTTTCAAAACATTTTTTTTAATTTTTCGAATATTGCTACCTTTGCTATGGTTACGAAATAAGATTGTGCATTATAGGTCACCATCCATGTTGGTCCCCACGATTAAGGATCATGATCTTCATGACCTCCCGCCTTCTTGACTATTCTCCTTCATCTTTCCCGATATCCTGCAGCACTGTCACCAGAGTTTTCCACTTGGTCGATTCATCTAGTGGGGGATCTTCCTCTTCGTCTTCGACCCCCAACGTGGCCTACCATAGCTCCAGGCTATCTTCTCTTCTAGCAAGATGTCAAAAAAATGGAGAATTCGTCTCTCCTAGATTATGAGTTCTTGTAATATGGAGGCGTTTGTGAGTGTTCAACACCGCATCTCAAAAGCATCGATCCGCCGTTTAATTTTTGCTTTTAAAGGTTATAAGTAGTGTGTTAACCTTCCCCACATGGAGTTTGAAAAAATATCTACGCTCCGAAGGGGGGTACGAAAAGACCCCAAGAACATTTTATTTAAAAATTACTTTTTGACATGTTTTAAATAATGAATACATGTTTAAAGTGGAGCTAAATTATTTTTATATGTATAAAAATCGAATAATTCCTATTATTTTGGTATTTAAGGGATTTTTTAGTAATTCTAAATTACTTCAGACATGGGTCAACATCATAGAATTGTCATTTCTCCACTGAGTGATCTGCGACAATCGCGCGAAATATAGAAGCATTGGTCAGCAGAAAAAGATTTATTCATACACACTTTACTTACTCTAATTTCCTTCAAAGATATCCCCTTGGCAATCTATACTTCTCCAAGTGAGTCCGTTATTGTTGAAAACACTTTTGGAGTGCATCCTTTGGAATGATGTTCATCTGGGCTGTTGCGTTCCGCATAATGTCTATCTAATCTTGATTTAAATTGGGTCTTGATCTGGTAATGACACGTCTATATTTTTAAAGCAAAGTATTAAGCAATAATATTTAAAAAAATATTGATTGTATTATTTGTATAATTTTATATTATTTGATTAATTACACCTACATGTTTCGGAAATACCTTTTGGACATATATATAACACCCATGGTCAGGGTGTTATATATATGTCAAAATATCAAAATGAATAATGTCTTTTGTTTTTTGTTTTTCTAAATTATTTGAAAATTTATTTTTAAATATTATTGTTGAAGTTCTTGATTACTCGTAATTATTGGAAATTTTTATAGAATTGGGCTAGTAGTTAAATTTAATTGATTATTAATAATATTTTGTTTACTATTACAAGCTTTACTGATTTCTAATGATTCTAAATTATTCAATTTCAGACCAAAATTATTTATGTGTAAAATAGAAATTCCTAATTTTTTATTAAAACTGTGATAAACATAAATTTTCAAATAATTTAGAAAAACAAAAGACATTATTCATTTCGATATTTTGACATATATAACACCCTGACGATGGAAAGGTATTTCCGAAACATGAAGGTGTAATTAATCAAATAATATAAGTAGATTAATAATACAATCAATATTTTTTTAAATGTCGATCTACAATGTTGCTGAATCAATTGAAAAAATAATAATATTTTTCTGAATTATTTGACATATAGAAAATAATACAGCTGAAAATTGTGTTCAGAGAGTTTTTTATTGTGTATTTATATGTCCTTTTGGTTCATAAAAAATCCCTCAATATAAAAAACTGATAAAATAAATAGATCTTGCAGATATCCAGCATCTTCTTTCTCGGGGGGTCATCGCTTTAAGGCGGGGTGTAAGGGGGATGGTTCGACACACGTGTGCACGCGCACGCACACGCACACACACAGCCCGCCTGTAACGGTCCGGGACCGTAAAATAAACGTTATAGTGATTGCCGCGGAACGGTGTGCCCGCTACGAATACGGGAACGCGCTACGCATAAGGCATCAATGTTGTTTGGGCTAATGAATAAAATATCAGCGTGGTGAGCGAATTCTTTGCGAGTGTGAGCCGCCATACAACAATGAAACATTTGAATATAAGGTTTCAATAATTCAGAGGCTCGTGGATTGAACGCTGAAGCGCAACTTTATACGTTCGTATGCTTTGAAGTAAATATGTATTTTTTGACGTTACTTTGACGAAAAAATCATTTCATACTAACCACTTTTATGTTGAATTATCAACGTATATTTTTTTCTTTTAATCATTTTTATTTGTTTTATATATGTGGGGTATAAAAGCAAAAGTAAAAATATCCAAAAAATAGAAAAATGTTTTGAATGCTGTCACCGAGGATAGAATGTACTGAATTATAAATTTTATATATCTATCTCTTTCGAAATCATGTTTCCTTTAAATTTATAGGCAATATTTTCTATAAAACCTCAAATTCAGTATATTCTAAATTAGTATAATCCTCGATGACTGCATTAACTTTTTTTTGGAATATTGTTGCCTTTGATTTTACATTTGTATTATAATACTTATTTTTTTTATTTAAGGAAACGAATTCATCATTAAATGAATTTTTATATGGATAACAATATTTAATTTGTTTTGTATGTATGTTTTATGTACATGTTATGTAAAAATAATCAAAAATGTAATTAACAATATTTTACTTGTGTTCTTACTGCCCCATCACAGTTAGAAACATTTGTTAACTAACAGCTGTAAATAATAAATCTTATTGATAACATAAATTCATGCATTTTTTTTTTAAAAAAAACGAGTAATCCTTATGTTCACTTGTCTCGGTCCAAAATACTCGAATTTGGTGGAGATTCCGTAAAAAACCTTTCATGTATTTAAAATATTTTTAAAAACTGATCACAATAAAATAAACAATTTTTTTTTCTTGTCTGTTTATTTGTCGATGACAAGCAATTATTATCTTTGTACACTTACACGAGTATATAGAAAGTATTATAATCACGGTAAATACTTGATTATCCATCCTGACTATAATTTGTTAAAATAGTAAATGATGTTAGAGTTAAGGAACAATTGAGGTGTTGAAGTAGCAATTATTATTCCAAATTTGCGTATCAGCTTTTAGCAATGTATCATTTTTTTAATATTAATAATTGTTCATAAATTTTACATACAAATTGTACAGAATTACAGTTTGATAACTAAGAAATTTAGGAAATAAGAAATAGTATTAATATAATTGAGAATAGTGTATTGAATATTATACGTTTATAAATAATCAGGTAATTTTTACAAATATCTAGTAAATTTATTTTCATGTCAATATGTACTTAATTATTTTTTATTTCCCATATATGATTTTCTTTAATTTTTAATGTCTGTACTTCGATTTTTTATTTGTTATTTGTAAGTATACATAGTATCCTGACAAAGGGACCACTATATTTTTATTAATTATATTAATAATGTCACTACAAAATCATTTTGCTCTTTTTGAAGAAGTTAATAATTTTATGTTTATTGCCTTCACTGAAATTTTTTACAATCTACTAACACGGGGTTATAAATAGGCTTAGGATATGTAATTGAGGTTTACTCTGAAGGAA